>JABUQX010120444.1:0-10000 GCA_015478945.1 Trachelipus rathkii | reverse complement strand
AGAACTAAGAGTATAATGTACAACGACAAACCTAACACACCCTACTCACACTTTTTCTAACATATCATGGATATTTTTACATTAACATAGTAATATTTAACAAAATTTTATCATAACCTTGTGTAATTGTCATACTGATCAATGAATATATACTAACGTAACAAAGTTTTCACATCAATAAAGCAAACATAGCATCAACTGAACTAAGAATGTAATGTGCATCGACAAACCTAACACGCATTAAGCGCGAATAATAAACTGCATAACATTAACAAAGTTCCATACTTAACAAACAAGTAAAGACTAACATTTGAGCGCAGAACCGAACCTACTCACACTTTGTCTAACATATCATGGATATTTTTACATTAACATAGTAATATTTAACAAAATTTTATCATAACCTTGTCTAATTATCATATTGATCACTGAATATATGCTAACGTAACAAAGTTTCCACATCAATAAAGCAAACATAGCATCAACTGAACTACGAATGTAATGTACATCGACAAACCTAATACGCATTAAACACGAATAAACTGCTAACATTAACAAAGTTCCATACTTAACAACAGTAAAGTAACTAACATTGAGCGCTGAACGTATCCTACTCACACTTTTTCTAACATATCATGGGTATTTTACATTAACATAGTAACATTTAACAAAAATTTTATCATAACCTTAATCTAATTATCACACTGACCAACGAATTATCACACTTAATGCAACAAAGTTTCCATACCAATAAAGCAAACATAGCATCATCTGAACTAAGAATATAACGAACAAAGCCAAAACCTAACATACCTTAAGTGTGAATAAACTGTTAACATTAACAAAGTTCCACACATAACAACAGTAAAGTAACTAACATAGCATACAAAAAAACTTAAATCTATTCACCACTTTCTCAAACAATATCTCAACATTTCGTGTATTTACATGTAAACATAACAACATTTAACAAAAATTTATCAATACCCTACCTAATTATCTTTACACACCTTTCGAATATATGCTAAACGTAACAAAAGTCTTTCACATAATAAAGCTTAACATATTCATAACTGGAACTCAGAATATAATATACAAAACGACCAAAAAACCTAACAATCAGACAAATAAACAGCTATCATTAACAAAGTTCCATACTTAACAACAGTAAAGTAACTAACATTGCAACAAAAACGTACCCTATTCACACTTTTTCAAACATATCTCAACATTATCACTGTTATTTTTACAATTAGCAGCGTAACATTTAACAAAAATTTGCCATCACCTTACCTAAACATCATACTGATCAACGAATATATGCTAACATAACAAAGTTTTCACATCAGTGAAGCTAACATATCCTAATATGTTATATAATATACAACAAACAATGCCTACATATCTTAAGCAGTGAAATAAATAAGCTAAAATATAACAAAGTTCCACCCACAACCCCCATTTCAAATAACTAAAACATTTGCCAACAAAACGACCATTCACACTTTCTCAAAACATTCTCTAACATATCACTGTTATTTTTACATTAACACCCGTAACATTTAACAAAAAATTATCATACCCCTAAACATCATACTGACCAACGAATATATGCTAAACGTAACAAGTCTACATATCAATAAAGCTAACATACCATAACCGGAACTCAGAATATAATATACAACAACAAAACCTAACATATCTTAACCCTCACGAGTACTCGTGGGTTAAATTTTGCCCACACTTTTTCTTTTTTTAAAAAAATCAAACTTTTTTTTGTTCAATCTTTTTCTCGTTCCAGGTATTCCTCAGGGACATGTTGAAATATATGTACACAAAATTTCATAACAATTGGTTCAAAAATAAAAAAAATTACGAAGAGCTAAAGTGGCGTGGGAAAAAAATGACCCACAAATACTCGCGAGGGTAAAATCGAATATAAATATTTTCAGCTAATTTGTTGGGCTATATTGATATAAAAAATTGATTTAGTACGTATCTAGGAATATAACAGCCAAATTTGAACAAATTTCTATGTATAGTTTTTTTTTTATTAATTTTTTTAATTTTGTGCTGATTGGGCAAAAAAAAAAAATTTCCTGTCAAGGTCGCCACTTTTTTTATTTTTCAAATTTTTTTTAAAAATAAGTAATAACAAATAAAAATAACAGAACTCTACAGAACAAATTTAAAGACCTGAATTACAATAATCCGCTACCTTAAAAAGTTTCAAAAAATAAAAAAGCTTAAAATATTGGTGTTATCTGTGGGCAAAATATGACCCACGAGTACTTGCGCGTATAATTTGGGCACCCGTAGTCGCGAGGGTTAAAAGTACGATAAAACTAACATTAACAAATTTCATTCTTTGCAATACTAGTTAAGTAGGCATCGCTTCAAACGTACAGTATTTCACACTTTCTCAAACAGTTTCTCTAATCATATCACTGTTATTTTTACATTAATTTCGTAACATTTAACAAAAATTTATCATTACCTGACCTAAACATCATACTGATCACCGAATCATAACAAAGTCTTCATATCAATAAAGCTAACATATCTATAACCAGAACTCAGAATATAATATACAACGGATAAAACCACAACATATCATAAGTACGAATTAAACAACTAACATTAAACAAAGATCCAATACTTAAAACAGTAAAAAAGTAACTAACAAACATACAGAAATCGCCCTTTCACATCTTTTTTTTTCTTTTTGCTATAGAAAACTTGACATTTTTTATTCAGATATGTGTTAAGCTTTTATTTATAAAAAACTTTTATTTAATTTTAATTTTTTTTCTTAAAATTTTTTTTTTTAAAAAAACTTTTATTTATTTTATTAATTTTATTTGTTTTAAAACTTTTTGTTAAAAATTTTATTTATTTTTAATTTTATTTCTTTAAAACTTTTTGTTTTAAAAAACTTTTATTTATTTTTAATTTTATTTCTTTAAAACTTTTTGTTTTAAAAAACTTTTATTTATTTTTAATTTTATTTCTTTAAAACTTTTTGTTTTTAAAAAACTTTTAATTTTTAACTTTTTTTTTTAAACTTTTTTTGTTTTTGTTTTTTTAAAAAAAAAAAACATATTTTAATTTTTTAAACTTTATTTTTTTAAAACTTTTTGTTTTTACTAAAATTTTTATTCTTTTTATGTTTATAACGTAAATTTTTTTTACATTTTTACATACACTAAACCAGTAAAACAGTAAATCAGTAATCAAACCACATACCCTGCCCTCCCCAACCCATCCTTGATATATATATATCTACTGATCTAACGATCTATTGACCTCTTGATCTATTAGGATAACAGCTAACATAACAAAGTTTTATCCCCGATAGAGTTAAACTACGAACATAACATACTTAACACACAACATCCGCATGAATAAGCAGCCAGCACTAACAACTTAACCAATAAAGCGCACATAGGGGGAAGTAAAACAGGTTTTCATCTTTTAGTTAAACATCATAATTTTCAATGAAAAGGACATTAAATGAAAATACATAAAAAAACATTATAAGTTTTATATTAAATATATTATTCGTTCTAATCAGGGGACATAGGATTCTGTATAAATTGCAAGTTCTATAGTATTTCCTCCAGGAGATTCAACTCCGATCTGAAATGCATTAAGTATAAATACAGCCTTGCAGCACTAAACAATTTTCTGCAATTTTGGTTCAGCAGCACTCATTCGTTCACGCCAGAAGAAAGTTAAACGCTATTCCTGCTGATAAGTTAATTAGTGCACTCCGGTATATTTCATTATACGGTTAAACCGCATGTTTCAGTCTGTAAATATCAAGATTTACACCGATGAGCTATATTGAATTAAGGTCTCGAGATGTCGACCTCTTTAAGATGAGCTATTAATTCGTTTTTCATGTTTAACCAAAGCTGTTTAATTAGTTTCCCGATGAATGAAACCAGTGAAACCTAAAACGTACGAATGAATGTGACAGCATCGTTGGGTTTTATAATAGTTGCGTGCATCAATTACTTTAACATTTTCAGATGCTGCAGTAAAAACAACACTTATTCTATTATAACCTCTCCACACTTGCACCTCTTGAGTTAGTATATTTCATCAGCGAAGCGATGCAAATCAAGATGACACATACTCCAAGATTTTACCAAGCTTCCGCTGTATCGATAATAATCTTGAGGGAATTCTTCAAACCGAAGATGAATAAAGGTCTATATTTTACTTGCCATACCGAATGGGATGCAGGTTAATATATCGCCTTCCATTCGTTTTTTACGAAAAAAAATATAAATGACACATCGTTGGGTATAACGAAGCTCCTCGTGAAGATATCAACATCAAACATGCTTCAGGCGCAGAAGGAGAGTCAATCAATAGGCTAAAAAAAAAAAAAAAGCAGCACAGCGAAAAATGTCTTACTGAAGAATATTCGCGTGTATAAACAGTCTAAAAGGTAACAGAGATTCTTTCTTTCAAACCAATCAGAGAAAAAGTGATCAAAGTATATGGACGATACGAAACGAACCCATATCGGTTCAAACATAATTCCATGGAGAAGCTTTTATACCCTAAATCGTTTTCTACTCGTGTTTTTATTTTCATGTTCATGCTTTACATTCGATTCATTTTCCATTCGTATTTGTATTTTCAAAACCAGGTCTTACGAACAATTCGTTTCATTTTTGTATATGTATTTCCTGTTTCATTAGAGTTATTAGATACAAGTCGAGTTTCATACTCGGATCTTACATGCAATTCGTTTCAAGGCTGTATTTGTATTTCCTGTTTCATTAGAGTTATCAGATACAAGTTGAGAAATTGTTCAAACTCCTCCCACGTTTCGAAATATTACGCAATGAATATGATTCTTCTTTTAACAACGTTTTATGCTGACGTAACAAAGTTTTTCACATTATCATAGTAATTGAGAAAGCTGAAAACTATGAATATATTGCACAACGACAAACCTTACACACCTTAAACATGGATAAACTGTTAACGTTAACAAAGTTCCCCACTTAACAACCAGTAAAGTAACTAAACATAGCATACAAAACGTAACCTATTCACACCATGTCAAGCCATATCTCAAACATAACAATGTTAATTTATATTAACATGGTAATATTTAACAAAAATTTACCATCACCTTACCTAAACATCATACTGATCAACGAATGTATGCTAACATAACAAAGTTTTCACATCAGTGAAGCTAACGGATGGGTTTAGACATGAACTAAGTAAATAATGTACAACCGACAAACCTAACACAACTTGCACACGAATTAACTGTTATCATTAACCAAAAGTTCTATTCTTATCACCAGTAAATTAACTAACAATTGCATGGCAAAACGTAACCGATCATACTTTGCAGGATATCTTCTAACATATTACTATTGACCACGTAACACTTGGCAAAAAATGTATTCAATCTAACCTTGTCCGCTTATCATACAGACCAACGAGTATTGCTAACGTGACAAAGTTTTTTTTTTTACATTCTATCCATGACGAGTAAATATTTAAACAAAAGATTTATTCATAACCTTACCTAGAAATATCATTAATCCCCCAACAAATAATTGCACAAATCACTAACAATGTTTTTTATCCAAACATAACGATTAAAAATATACAAATTTTTTAACCCAAAGCCATAACATAAAAATAAGTTTCTTGAATAAATGTTCATAGCTAAAGTGTAAATAGTTTACCCGATTTTAAAGCTGTTTAAATCATAAGCAACCACTCCAGCCCCTCCACTGTCCCTCCCTAACAACCCATCCATGACCTTATGAATTCTACTCCGATCTATTATTCAGATCACATATCGAGTATCATTTCGGAAAATAAACATAATACAAAAATAAGTTCTTTTACATACTAACCAACGAATATATGGTAACGTAACATTGTTTCACATTAATAAAGCAAACATAGCATTACCAGAACTAAGAATATATTGTACAACAACAAACCTAAAGACACACCTTAAGCCCGAATAAACTACTAACATTAACAAAAGTCCATACTTAACAAACAGTAAAGTAACCTAACATAGCGTACATAACGTAACCTATTCCACACTTTTTTCCAAGCATATCTCTAAAAACTTATCAATGTTAATTTTACATTAACACTATTGATTTCACGACGCATTCGACTTGCTCTACTAGTATCAAGTTTCTCTCGCACAAATTAATACCTATCGCACGAATACATAATAGCTTCCTCCTAATATACTAACCACGAATATGATGCTAACATAACAAAATGTTTTCACATTAATTAAAGCTAACATAGCATCATATGAACTAAGAAAATAATGCTACAACGACAAACCTAATACAACTTACGCACGAGAATAAGCTGTTAATCATTAACAAAGTTTCCACACTTAGCAAATCCTGTAAAGTAAATCTAACATTGCGTACAAAACCGGTAACCTATTTCATACTTTCCAAGCATATCTCTAACATATAACGTTAATACCATTCACACAGTAATATTTAACAAAAATTATAATAACCTTGTCTAATTATCATACAGACCAACGAATAACTGTAAACAAATAACCAGGGCTGCGGAGCCGGAGCCGGGAGCCGGGAGCCGGAGCCCGAGCCGCAAGGTTTGGTGGAGCCGAAAGCCGGGCCGGAGGCGAAACTTTTTTGAGGGCACTGGAGCGGAGCCGGATGGCGGTAGTGCGAAATTTGTAGGGATCTGGAGCCGGCGAGCCGGAGTCGGAGGCGAGAATTTTTAGGGACCTGGAGCGAGCGCGGAGTCAAGCCGCAAAAAAAAAGAGGCTGCTCCGGCTCCGCAATAACAAAATACTAAGTAATTATAATTTTAAACGTACAGGTGTTACTACTGTTATACTGTCTATGATATCATACTATTATCTCTTATTTCTACACTATATATAATGATATACTATATAATATAGTATATATATTATATATTATATATATATAGTATATATATATTATATATTATGAATTATATATATATATATATATATATACTAATATTATTATATATATAAATATATAATACTATTATATATATAATTACTATATATATATATATATATTATATATGATTATTCTCTTTTTTTCCAGAAATTTGATTATGTATATTTATTATTCAATAATAAAAAAGGTTCGTTACTTCTATAGATAACTTTAAATAATTAAATTTAATATCCTTAGAAAAAATCATTGCAACTAAACCAAAAATCGAAAACACCTAATATTGAATATATTACCACTCTGATGATTAAAAATACTTTTCATTTGGTTCAATAGAAATGTTAACACAGTTGAAAACAGTCAGTTCGATCATGCAACAAAAGAGTCTACCTAACTACCAGTTACTCATGGGGTCACAATACATCTATTGGATTCTTTAAATTAATGCGACATTTAAAACGCAATCATCGACATTGCTGCAATTGTTAAAAAAGAAAGGTGAAGCTAAAAGTAATCAGGATAAACCTTTTAATTTCAAAAACTGAGACTAAAGTGGAAACTTTTGTCAGTTGCCATAAAACTTGTTCTGTCTATGTTAAGTGAAAAATTCCAAAAAAACAATTGATTATAATGGTTGTTTAAGATAGTGACCCATTAGTTTTCTTTGCAAGACAAGGATTTAAAGCACTGTGTGGAGACATGGTTTTTGGAAACTGGAAGTCCCTTTAGACTGGAAAAATATTTGTAAAATAGTTCTAGAAAAAAAAATAAACAAAAAAATAAGCTTAAAATTGCATAAAGGGACGCTTTGTGCTTTTAAAAATGGATACTTACACATGGGCAAAGCTAAATGTTTTTGTCAATAATTTTTATATATATATATATATATATATATATATATATATATTATATATATATATTATATATATATATATATATATATATATATATATATAATTATATATATATATACTAATATATATAATTATATATATATAGTTAAAGATAAAAACAATATTTCTTAAACGCTTTAGCAGTAAAAGAAAAAAAAACTCAAACATTTAAGCGAATATATTCAAGAATTTGTACTGAATCTTAAAAGAATTCGAAATACAAGAGATAAGTAATTTAGCTTAGTTACGGATAACGCATTAAACATGATCAGTACGATTGAAAAATTAAATATGGACAATGAGGGTGAGAATAGGGGAACTTGGTAATGTGATACTGATTATTGAATGTCAAAACGGAAGAGCAAGGCTAATAGCTTTTTTCAGAATGAACTTGATAAACTTATTTAAAGACTATGTCCGATAACGTTAACATTGCACACATACTTTACAGTTAGCAGTGCGTGATGGTCTCCACAATACTCATAGAGCAAATCTTAAAAGCAGGGCGAGACAAATAGCAAAAGCAGCACGTACCCCAAAATTAAAGGAAGTTCTAAAGAATCAAACTGCAAAAGTGGCAATCTTAGGTCAAGAGATAAGATGGGGAAGTACATGTCTTATGCTCTAAAGTCTAAAGGCTTCTGCAACTAAAAGATTATAGTAGTAGTATGATGGCTGCCGGTACTTCTGAAACTTTCTCTCTCCGACAGTAAGTGGGAACAAATCGAAACACTCGAAGAATTATTAAAACACCCATACTTAACAACAAAAAATATTTAAATCAGAAGACTTGACTGCAGGGGAAATTTTTTAAGAGAAACAGGATTTAGCAAATCCACAAATAAACTTCCATGAAAAAGAAGGGAAAAGAATGGTAACTGAAATGAAAATATTTTTGTCGACAATCTTTGTTTAGAATCTTCCCAGAAACTGAAGATCTGATATTAAAGCTAGGAGTGTTCTTTGTGAACTAGAACTTAAAATGAATAACTCTATCGAACAGAAAATCTGGGTCGCAGTCAGATAGTTCAGCAGTTTCAGGGGAATGCTCCCCTTGTGGAATTTTGTCAGATGAAGATGAAGAAGTCAACATTTGCCAGATAATGGGAAAATTGGAGCATGCACAGAAAAGCGATTGAAAAAACTTAAAAGACAAACGACAATCTACTAGTAAAAGACATTCAACCTAAAATATCTTCTAGAAAAATAAAAGGTAGAATTCCATAAGTCATTAGATGGAATAAAAAAATCGACCGGAAATCTCAGCACACAGGTTATCAGTTAAAGAACCGCAACCTCAATCTCGGCCTATCCTAACAATTTTTGGCCCCTCCTATTATCAAGGAAAATGTAGAGCATAATTTCTGCTGTTACAAAATAATAAAAAAACGGATCTAAGACGCACTCCGTTAAAGGACAGTGATTTATGAGGTTTATTTTCTCTCAAGAACAATTGTTTTTGAATAAGATTCTATTACATGACTACTATGTCCGGGCTGTCACAGATAATGAAATCTATTTTTAAAAGTTAGCAAAAAGTGAATTTTATATCTATATAGCTTAGTAGCATATTGCATATCATACCTGACTCTTATATTATATAATTATACGCTACGGATATACTATATATATATATAAGTATAATATAGGTACCGGTATAATTATATATATGCAGTCGTAGTATATATATATATAATATATATATATATAATATATATTATATATATATATAAGCTAATAACAACTCTAAATCTCACGTAATGATCTCTACCACACTTTACAGTAAATTAGTTTATAATATAATCTCGCGATACTATACTATATATACCATATCTATATATATATATACTATATATATATATATTATATATATATATAGTATACATATATATATATATCTAATTTTTTTTCTATATAATATTTATATATATACTATGTCATATAATATATATCATATATATATATATAGATAACCTAATATATATATACATATCTATATATATATATATATATATATATATATAATATATACTATATATATATTATATATATATATATATATATATACCTATATATTCCATATATATATATACACGATATAACTAGTATTTATATATCTCTCTGAGC
>JABUQX010120443.1:42500-45749 GCA_015478945.1 Trachelipus rathkii | reverse complement strand
GATCCGAATTTGAATTGCTTAAAAAAGGGGAGATGAGTTGGATATAGTGAGGGAAAAGATAAAAAAAACAATATTATTCTTTCATTGCTTTTCTTTCACACAACAAAATTAGTAGTAAGATGATTTTGAACACAATACCAGAAATCGGCAATACTATAGGAACTATAAAGGACATTCACGTTTTTTCGCGAGACGGTCTTGAGAAAAAAATTAATGCCAAAACATCCCAAGCCTATGCCAACCAATGTGCCTGAACACACCCAAGTGCCATCACGATCAGGGTTAAGGAGCACTTTGTTCACAATGATCAAACATTAGAAATTCTTCCATTAAGGAAACAAAACCGCCACAAGAAAAAAGCGGCTTTTCAGTGCATTCAGCGGTTGTAAGTCGTCATTCATCTATTATATATTGACCGCGAAATACTCTGCGATGTTAGAGCCAGTTGTAATGCTCTCAATCTTGATAATCGTTCCAGCCTCGCAGACAATTCAACATATGGGAAATGGTTAGACCATCGGAAAGCCGTAGAAGAAAAATCACCGATGAAGTGTTAAAAGAAGTTAATGAAATCGCCGACCAACTGGGACTGTATTGGCCATATACAACGATTCTTTGGTAGGCAGCAGCACGCCAACCATACCAGCAACAAGATCCCAGGGAGTTTGAGAAGAAATCCTTTAATACTCGGAATCTGGATTTTATAACTTTTCTTTGGAATATACGTTTATCTACTGGATACACCTGCTTATGCATACATATTACATCTTTTCACATGCTACTATTAACAAATCGATGAGTTAAAAAGAAAAGACAGCTTCATTTTATAGTTATTTAACTTATGCATATCACTGCTTCAACTTGGTACAAAATTTGGAAGGACCAAAAACTGAGTAGTGAAGAACTAAAGATCTTGTTGTCTCCCAAGTGTTAAAGGAGACGAACCTTTCATTGCCACGCGACGAGGCTTTGATAACTACTCGCCCAACCTGCACACCTAGTACAGTACGAGACACTCTTTCAGTACTCTCTAAGGATCAAGACTGCTCGAATCTATGGAGACGACAGTTAAACGGACTGAGTGTACACAGAAATTTGTGCTTGACAATTATGATTATTTTATTCAACAGTAGTTGATAAATTTGCGCTTGAACCCAAGGAAGTTACTTTTTTTTAATTATATCAATTTTGCAACTGCCCTATATTGTGGTTTTTTCATCATGATATCTGATATTTGATAAATCTATTGTATTAAAAAAATAAATTTTTAAAATATTAATCATTTGGGATCATAAAATGTTTTTTTAGTTTTATGTCTCTTTATATATATATATATAAAGATATATATAGTAATAATATATATAGTTGATATAATATTATGTATATAGATATATATAAATAATATAATATATATATTATTATTATATATAAATATATATAATATAGTATATATATATATATATATATATGAGTATATATATAATATATATATTATATTTACATATAATATAATATATATATTATATATTATATATATATATAATATATATATATATATATATAATTAATATATTTATATATTATATATAATTATATATATAATAGATATAATATATATATAGAATAATTATATATATATATTGATCGGGGTGATTAGGGGCCTTGCGCTCGCTTCACGCTAGACTATTAAGGGAATGGACTGCTTTCACTCTATGACACTCGTCTTCTGCCAACTAAGGGGGAGCTGTAATCGTTGATCGGATGAACAGGTCATTCCTTCTTGGACTAAATCTTTCTCTCCTCATATCCATGTTCGATTCGTGCCTTGTTTCTCGCCATTCAGCTACAACAGCGCTATCGGGAGTGGAAAAATTCCTGTCCTTCCTATCACTCTCGCTAATTTTCATTCAGCTAAAAATCGTTGCAGGGATACTCTTCGACGAGCAAAGCGGCTTTCATCAAAGAAAGTGCTCTAACCTCCTTTGTTCTCCTACTGGAAAAATTTCTGGCTCTTGCCAAAAAACATCTCTAACAAGTTCTGTAAATCTGCCTTCCTCCTCTTATTCGATCTGAATGTTCTGTTGCTAATCCAACTGAAAAGCCCAATCTCTTCAGCCTCCTATTTTCCTGCTTAACTCAACCCTGGACAATTTAGGCATTCCTCCTCCTCCACCTTCTTCCTATCAGGCTGTCCTATGTTCGTTTAACCTGTGATACATTTGATGCGGTGCATGGCTCCTTGAGATCTATGAACGTTAGGAAGGTGGATTGCCCGGATGGCATTCCCCGAGTTTTGAGGGAGTGGGCTTCCGAGCTGGCCCCTCCCCTCGTTGCTCCAACTATATTCTCTATGTCTCAATCACGTAACACTCCCTCAGTGTTGGAAGCACGCACATGCCAACCTATTCCGAAAAAAGGAAGTCGCTCTGATACCTTCTAACTATCGCCCTATGCTCTCACTTGTCGATCTAAGATCTTTGAAACCCTTCTTTACCTCTCACTCTTAGACCATCTGAAATATCATTCTCTTCTTTCCGATCGCCAGACGCTTTCCGACTCGGAGGTCTACTGTGAGATACTTTCCATTTAACCAATTATGTTTTCCGCCCTTTAACTACGGAGGATCGCTGGTGCGTTGACATATCCCAAAGCATTTGACCGTATGGGCACGCGTCACTGCTCTCCAAGTCCCCCCTTTGGGTTTCCTTCTCTCTTTGCTTACTTATGTGCTAGCTTTCTTCAAGTCGCTCAATATCGGTGTGGTTAGAAGCAACTTCTTCTCTTTGTCACCAATATTACGAAACTTATCTTTACTTATCTTACTTTTCATTAATTGATATATCTGTTCACATCTAACTCTCCACTCATATGCCGAGTGACTCGACCCTTCATTCTTCAAACTCATTTCAATCTGCTCCCTTCTTTACTTCTAGAATTGGCCTCTCTCTTAATCTTTCCGATTCTATTCTCCCTAATCTGGATAGAATTCCGGTGGGACCGTCCCAACCCTTGTGAAATTCAATTCTTTAAAACTCAACTTCACAAATCTCCCTCTTCTAAAACAGCCTTCTAACTTTCTTATCTTCTTTTCACGGTTTTCTCTCTCTCTCCTCGATGACAATATTAAACCATCCTTATCCTAACTAAAACAAAAAAAATCTTGGAAGCCTCAAATCACACAACGTTGCATAGGGCGCTTGATAGGGCGGCATCAAAGAAACTGTGAGTTCTGTTTAGCCTGGAGAATTT
>JABUQX010120443.1:7500-35000 GCA_015478945.1 Trachelipus rathkii | reverse complement strand
TCAAATCAACATATCTTTATTATTATTTAACAAACCAACTATATATTATATTAAAATCTACATATTCACCTAAAATAAATTCCCGTATAAATATATATATCGCAAACTCAGATAGTATTAATAATAGTATATATATATATATATATACTATATATTAATGTATAATCGATAAGATATCAAAGGGATGCACAACTTTATTTACTGCGACCGATAAATTTGTTTGGTAAACTCAAACTGTATAAACAAAACAATTTCATGAGAGAAGGGGCCAAATGTCACCTAGATCGGCAAAAAGATACACACGGACATCTTGGAAAGTAGTGGAGGGGACTGAGGTCGAGGGGATTGGATATCTGCATTGAATCCTTACTTCATGCACTGCAATAATCATTACTAAAGAAGTTCATCCATGAGCCATTTTTATATCACTAGGATCTAATATTGGATTAGTAAACGAGGTTAAAAATACGATAAATTTATCTTAGTCAATATATAATTTTATCTTATCATGAACAATATAAAAAGCCATAATACAAATAAAATAATATATCAATAATTCAGGACAAACACTCCTTGAAACTATATATAATAAATTACCATAATAATAATAATTATTACATATATAATTAAGAATAATTAATTTAAATTAGAATAATAATTAATTCATTATAATTATGAAATGTAATTAATAAAAATACATTTATCTTCATTTAGTTAAATTTAATTATTTATATTTTTATTATTATGTATTATAATTAATTATTATATTTAAATTTATATTAATTTATTATTATATATATTTATATTATATATTATTATTTATTATTTTATTATATTAATTTATTTATTATATATTATATTTTAAATTTTAATTTTCGGACTTTTATCCTATTCCTGTTTTTGCTTATTTCTCTATTATTTTTATAGGATGTCTAATAACATTACTATGTCACTTTTTAGATATATAGAATATAATTTAATGAAATCAAATTAATATACTAAAAATTGAAAGAAAATGTAACAATATCATACAGGCTGCACGCACACACGACACAACACAAAGACAGACACACACAAACACATCACACAGCAGACCAACACACTTCCAGACAGCAACTCCTGGAAAAATAAATTATTAGTACACTTTATTATCGTTATGAAATACGTACAGGAAGACTGGCAAATCGTTATATATATAGTATCGTATATACTAACTTACTAACATTGAATTTTATAATTTATCATATATATATATTATATGGAATGGTTATAATCAAGAGTTGTTAAACATTTATTTACTTAACTTCAATACTGTAAAGACATTTACATTTTATCACATATATTATGTTGTTAAAATATTTTATTAAACTCTATTTTTGTATCATCATCACTACTTGTATTTTTCTTTATAACGTCTTCCTATTTATTTTTTTTTTGCCCTAATATTTGAGTGATTATGGTGATAGAAAAGCTGCTACTTTAGAGTTTAATTTTTTTTCTATATCTCATTGAAGATTTCATTTAATTATAGATCGTCTCAATTTGATTTATGGTTCACTTATAAAATAATCTATATTTTTTTAAAGCAAACTATTAACATGTTAACTTATATTTTTGCTTATGTCCTTCTAGTTACAACCAGCTTACTAGTTATAAGACTATACTAAGTCGTGTGTCGATCAGATTTTAAGAGACAAGAAAGTTTTACTGATTCTCATATTGTGTTGTTTATGTTGTCTGTTTTGTTGTAAATAGCATGTTATGTTTTTTTTCTTGAATATTAAAAAGAAATATATATGAGGTCATTTTTAGACGGAGTAAGCAGTGTCTAAATTTTCGAATAAAAAAAAATTAGACAAACTCATAACATTTCTGCAAATTTTTAACATCAATTAACCTTAGCTATGAAAAGCACTAAGATATATAATATCATTAAATGCAGTTAATTCCAAATCACATCACCACTCTATCTTACTTAGACATTCGGTTAATATCTTAATTGATCTTATGATTATGATATCTATTTAGTATATCATTGTATAATTTCATTTGTCATTACATATTATTATTGTATATATATAATACCTACAATAAAAAATTAATAAAGTATTCGTTATATAACTAAACATCTTATAATTGAAATAAATCATCAATACAATATTTTGCTGATAACGTTAAGGCATGAAAGGTTAAGAGTCCTATGATGATTGAAAAGAAAGCGATGAAACATGTTAGTAAAGAATATTTCAAAAATTGTAGGGCAAAAATTCATATTAAGAAGGTAGAAGCAAAGACCCTGATAGTGTTCCGGGACGATATACGTTTACTTCCCCAAAGAATTAGAAGTGGTAACCTGATTTGCAGGACTATTATCTTGAGAAACGGTATTTAAGCAACGTTCTTCGCTCTCTCTCTCTCTTCTCTCTCTGCTCTCTCTACATCATCATGCTTATATACTATATCCACTCACAACATAAGTTCCACACTATTATATATAATACTATATAATTAATGTAATATAGTATATAATACTATCAAAACATATCTCACATAAAAAACTATCAGCCTATAGAATGTCACAACGGTCTGAGAATCAGCGCCTCTTATAATTATATAGTTATTCTGCCCAGGGGAATATAATTATTTACTAATGATATTAATATTAATAGATAGTTACATTAATAGATTGAGTATATAACGAAGACAAAAAGAAGTTAGAGTAAGCGTAAGTTAAGACCTAATCGATACCGGTATCTTCTTAACTGTACTTTCTTTTTTTAATTAAAATAGTTGTGATTTATTTATTTTTATTAGAGCGCCTCCTTTATTGTTATAGTTACTATATCTCGCAAGGTATTTCTCTTAATCCACCGTTCGTCCGAGCTTCTCTTTCCAGCTCTCACTTTCCCTTCATTTCTCACTCTCCTTTAATCTATAAACTTCACTTTAAAAAAATTTGCTATTTTTTATTATACTAATACCTTATATAGTTAATATAGACTATTAATATAAATAATCAGTGTTAAAATCCATAGTTTAGTTAATCAAATTAATACGCCATCACAACTATACATACTTACTACTACATATACTATTTCACTCTATAAATGATCTAATGATATATATTGAATCTATATATAAGATTGATCTCATAATTGATCTGATATAATTCAATTAATTAAGTGTCATTTATCGAGATATCATATTATCTAGAGAGGTAATATATTAAAAACTATAAATAAATATAAATAAAGTTATCTTATTATAACATATCATTGATATATAAATTTCAGATCAGTGAATAATATATATATGCTAAAATATATATTAGATTACAATATATAAAATAGTATATATATATATATACCTATACTATATATAATTAATAGTTTAAAATCTACAATTTATTAATCTATCATAAGTGAGTGAATCATCAGCTTATATATTATATATATACTATATGATATTTCTTTTATTATAATTTTTATTGTGTCCTATAGTTCACACAGTCCAATAATACACCATTAGATAGCCTCAACTAATATGAGCTCTGAATAAGAGCACACTATTATACGTTAGTAAGTAATCATTCAAAATGACGGAATAAGGTTCCCTAAATCAAAGTATTTTGGGAGCTGAGTTACCTTATGAAAGAACTAATTAAACATGAAGTTTTAAGATAATTGTTTATTTTAAGCTTGCAGGAAACAAAATAAAAATACTCTAAAACCTAGTAAACCCTCTCAACGTAACACCAACATTTGATCAAAGAGCTAGTTGAATTAAACCTGCTTTCTATAAATCAAATATCAAATGTTAATTTACATTAACATGGTGATATCTTCTTGCTATTGTTTTTTAATATACATAATAAATATATCAAGACATATTATTCATTAGAAATCTTGATGTGTATTGATGTCGCTGTTGTTCTTATTTCGCAAGACAGCGTTTTTAATATGTTCTTTTTTAGAGTAGTTTGGTAAGAAAATTATTCCTGTTTTTTTAAACATTTGTGACCTGAAGTGCATCCTGTCGGTCCGATAATCCTCCTACCTCTCCTAATATATTTTGTACATTAAATCCTCTTTTAATAATAATAATAAATGACGAGAGATGAAGAACATGATGATTTGATGATGATGTATCATCATACATGATGATTCATTGATTGTGAAATGATAGTTATTTAGATCTATGATGATGATTGTATGTTATGTAGATGATGATAGTATGCCTATTGATTAATGGCCTGATGTATGGATTGAAAATTCGGATTATGTGATATGATCAATGATAAATGATAAGATGGGATATATGGATAATCATAAGAATATTTAAATTACAAAAATAATAACTTTAATAAATCCAACATCAAAATCTCAATATATAAGACCAATACATTTACATCAATAATTAAATAATAATGAAATTATTAATGAAATAAATAAATATATATTGAAATCTATAATAAATAATTCATAGAATCACAAATTTATCTCTCAGTTACCAAGATTCAAATGTTTTTTCCACTTATTTCATGCATGTTTTTATCTGTTATTTAACAACTTGAAATCGAGATTCAAAAGGTTATTTGAAATAAAGATTAATCCAAAATCATAATTTTGATAATTAACAATTTGATCATCGAAATAGATTTCAATTAACTAAATCTTAATCGAATATAATAAATAATAATAATAATAAATAATTTATATGACTATTATCTTGAGATTTTTTCAGATAAAACAGTTATTTGATCATCCTGCATTAGTGCAGACGGCGTAAAATGAGTAACGAGCTCGACAGCTTCGCGCAAATAGAACTAAAAATAAGCCATGAACAACAGATTGAGAATATTACTGAATTAATGTTTACAGCAACAAAGCAATACTCTCCTCTCTTCGTCATTACTACTTATAGTAATACTGATATAAAATATATATTAAATACAATGACTATATAATATTCACAAAGGAGTGTTTCTGTCACACTTAACATGAACAGCTTGGAAAAGTAGACTGCCGACACCCGAAATTAACCCAAAAACTCCCGGAATTATATAATCTTCCCATAAGACCTATTCATCACAATTAGTCAAAGGCCCAACTCGGTCTAACAGAAATCCAATGGCTTAATAATGGTCTTGTCAACTATTAACATCCTGTCAACTTATAGGTTTTTTCAACAAAAAAAATTTTTTTCAATATATCAATAACATCCTTACTCTACATACGTAGACAGGTAAAACAAAAATTTTCGGAATACAAGAAATCTTTTAGCACAGATCTAATATTACTATGTCTTAATTCAGTGATTACGAAAATTATATGTTTATAAACTGCTTTTTTTACTATTAAATCATTTGAGTTCGTGAAACAAATATTTAATAAATATACACTTGAACTTAGTAAATAGATAAAAATAGTATAATATATACATAACGTACTATACGAAGAGTATATACATAACATAGTCACTCTATATACGTTTAATAATGAAATAATTTATGACTAAACTTCACAATATAGTATCTTGACCATATGTCCCAGAAGGTAAAAGTTAACAACTTAATATAGAACTAATACATAAATGACACAATGTATTTATCTGAGCCATACATTAATATTCAGAAATACCAGCAACAGCTTAATATGATACTAAGTACTATTATATAATCTAAAAATATAAAAATATCCTCTATAACTAAAATAATGACTACAATCTAATCAAATAGTTATAACCATAATACTATTCTATGAACTATATTGATTTGTCTGCCTATAACGCAAAATACATAAATAGACCTACGTAATAAACTTAATTACTTGTACATTATTAACATTATTTTTTAAAGATCAATTACCTGAATATTCTTTGATCAGTAACATGCCTTGTAATGAGTAATAGCAATTTTTTTCTAGGTATATACCTATATATATATAAATTTACAAAATTAACTACTCTTCAGACACAAATAACCAACCTTGAAAAAAATACTCACACCTATTATTGCCCATCTAGTGAGCCTATCGTTATTATACTTTAAGTTATTCTATATCTATCAGTCAGTATTATAATTAGCATTAGTTAAAAAATATATTATTTTAAATAATACGAAACAAATTATTTGCATAAAAAATTTAAAATCAGTTTTAGTAAATATTGCACTATTTTGTCATACTCAGTTTTAACTTAATAGTTTGAACATAATTTATAAGCGTGCGAGTCAATTGTTTAAAAATATAATCATTTGTTGAAAGAATATACTATATTTTATTATAATTTATAATTTATTTAATTATTATATATTAAATATTTATTTAATTATTATTATATTAATTTTATATTATATATCTAATTATTATATAATTTTATTTATATTAATTATTATAATTTATTAATATTATATATTATATTAATTTATATTATTAATTTTAATAATATTATTATATATATAAATACTACTCGTCAATATATTTATTTATTAGTATATTTATTATTTATTATATTTAGTTATATTAATGAATTTTTAATTATAATAATATTATACATATTATCCATAAATTAATATTATTTATATATATATTTATATATATTATATATTATTATATTAATTGAATATTTAATTATATTTATTATCTACATATACATATAGACTACCAACTCATCACAATAAACTAGCTAATTATTATAGCTCCCAGATACACTTCGCCTCGTATACATAACCAAAATTTCAAATATCTAATACACACCTAAACCATTTGGGAACCGAGAACCACCTCATTTTGCCCTACTTGGTTTTTTCTATTTTTTTTTTCTAGAATAAGTTTAAGAATAAGAGATTAATGTGATGTGTGTAAAAACAAAAATGAAAGAGTGTAGTTTAGACAAGACTAATAACTAGTTCTTGTGTAACGTTAGTGAACATGTACATATTTTACTCAAGCGCATTTAACGTTTATTGTTGTGTTGGAAGAGAGTAAAAATAAAAGTATAATAATAGGCCAAAAATATTAGTATATAGAGTATGATGTAATATAAGTAACTTATAAGTAAACTAGGCTACTTTGTTCTGACGAATGATTATATATATAATTTCTATATTATATATATAGTGAGTTATATATAAAAATATCTATTATATATATAATATATATTTGATAAAATATATAGTAGTAAGTTATATATAATATAGTATAATATTATATATTATATGAAGCCGTGTCCAAAACGTTGGACCTCATAGATTTCTCGATGAGTATAGTGCAGAAAGAGCGAATGAACCAACGCAGTCACACCACTTGAAAGCCCCTATATCCACTGTATCGCATAAACTTCAACCACCCCGAAAAACTAACCTCCCAATTCAAAACACCTAAAAAAATGAAGACGTTGTAAATAGCATAAAAAAAAAATCTGATTTACCTTTAGGCCACTATAGCTGCTTTCGTTGTATCCTTTAAGTTAAGCAACAGATATGCTGCATTACAAATTCTTTTGTAAAAAATTTCTTTTACAGGTGTCCTGTAGTCGATTAAATAAACGATTAGTTTTCATTGTTTTAAGTTCTCTGGCAGCCATCAAAAATTAGATAGATATCTTTTCTTCTACCTCTGTTCTTGATATACTTTGATCGATTTTTTATTGGCCGGATTATTCTACATAGATTTAGCCAGAAATATGACTCAAGACGCTTACAAGATTTTTTTTTGCCGATGCAACTTTTTATTCTTTTCAAATTTATTTGTTGCTAATTTGTACATGTTATATTACATCTATTAACTTTGTGGTGCCTTTTTAGACATTGCAAACTCCTCATTCCATTCATTCCATAGTTTTCTTATTATACTGGATACTCTAAAAATGAATAGTCTTTTGGCTAATTTACTGTTATAATCAAATACAATAAATATTACATTTAATAAAATATGTAAACAAAACCTATTAGAGATTTCATTTATGGTTTTCAGCTTCGCACAATAAAATGGTCTAAAATAACATTCTAGAATAAGTGATAATTAATAAAAAATATAAGCTACAATTTTCCCCTGGTGTTATTTTCATTTTTGAATGAAAATAAATAAAAAAACTAAAAACAACGAGAAAAAACCATGCTTAGCAGTGAAGGGCTTTGTAATACACAGAACAATGTTAAAGTTTTGCTAAATATATGGAAAGAATTTAAAATTTCGTTATAGGAACGAATCCCTAAAGAATATTATAAAGCTAAGTATTTAACTGGATAGGATTCCTTTTATATTGAATTAATATATTACTTACAATTGTTATTATATAATTAAATATTATCTTAATTATTAATATAATAATCACAATTAAATAATTATTACTATAAAATATACTCCACGTCAAATATATATATATATATATATATATATATTATACTATATTATTTATATTTAATTATATTATATATATTTATTATATATTATCGTGGCGTTTTCTCCATGAATGCAAAGCATGCAAGAAGAACAAACACGAACGTTAGTTAAAAATAATTATTTAATTATGGAGTATTAGAGCATGAGAATTTGAAAATAAATATATAAATTTTGCATGTCTTAAATTACATGTTTTCAAGGCAGAAACCGATTCTAACATTTCTTTATTCTATGAGTAATACTGGGGTCTTCAAAAAATGCAATGCAATGAAATGAGAATGACGGAATGTTATTCGTTTTTTTTAGTTCGATAATAGGCCTTACCCGCTCGATTAAACGGGTTGTGAATTTACTTACGTTTTTTTTTAATAATGCTTAAACCAAGAGATTTTTTTTTTTAGGAAAGAGAAAATTAATGTTATTTAGATCTTAAATTTTTGTGAATAATTTATTTGAATAAATGTATAAATGATTGCTTTTTTATTCAATCATGACGCCGCATTTCATTTTTATTTTATTGATTCCATCATATTTTGGGTAGACAGAGAAACGATCATTATTTAAATCATCAAATCCACCAATGGTTAGTTTATTATTATTATATATATTATTTTTATATATAGTATTATTATATTATATATAATTTTTATATATATTATTTTAGATATTTTATATGTTTATTATAGTATTTGAATATAATATTATATTATATATATATATATTAGTATTTATTAAATGGTATCTGTAATTGTGATGATCAGCCTCTAGGGAAGAGCCCTCTGATCCTAATTGCTCGTCAAAAGACTTGCAACGGAGGGCTGAGCGCGGGAAAAGAGTGACGGATTTGCTGGGGTGTGCTGGTCCAAATGGTTTTTAGTGGCGTGGCCGAAAAATGGTATAAAGAAAAATAAGAAAAAAATTAAAAAATTTAATAAAAAGAATTAAAAATATCTCAAAAAAACCAATAGCTACAGCGAAAAAGGAAACATTTTTGGAATCCTGGGTAGATCATATAGTGTAGGAAAATGTAAAAAAAGTAAAAATATAAAAAAATATTGTTAATATGATATAGTAATTTGATTAGGAGAGCCTATTAGAGGAAGCTTTTAGTTACTCGTTAAAATAATACTGCTATAAAATTATGCTTTTTTTTTAACTAATAATTGCCCCAAGGTTATAACCCCCACGGATGGCGGGAGTCAGAGTCTTCGGCGCTTCCGTGTGAAATATGGGTCCTTTTTATATATATTTATATATATATATATATGATCATATAATATATAATATATAACATATATTATATATAATAATATATATATATTATAATATATAATAATATATTATTATATAATATATATATATATATAATTAGTTTTAGATAAGTGATATAATTAAGGATTTTTTACTTTATGTCTTTTTTAGTATTCCCCAGCTTTGACATGGCGCTTCCAATAACAATAATGAGCGGATCCAGCGATCATATATATGTTATTATATAATTTATAATTAATATATATTATATATATATATATTCACCTAAAGATCGAGCAGAAAATATGTCAATCTAGTTGAAAACAAGGGATAGCTTTTTTATTAAATAGGCAAACTCAGTACAGCCCTTGACGTCTCCTTACATAAAACGGCGAAATAAATTATGGTATCGTTCCTGCAATGAATTGCTCTAGAAAAAGCAAATTTAAAATAGTTTATGGTTTTAAATGAAAGTAAAAAGATGCTCACTATCCGAATGTTAGGCTCGTGAAATACTAAAAATAAATTTTTTGTACGGTGTTGTTGAGTGTCGCTCGTATGTATTTAATACACAAAGGGTGAAAATAGACTAAAGAATAGCTATTGTAAAGAAATTTAATAAAGTATAAATAAGTAAAATCAAAAATAAACAGAATATCAATACCTTAGTGTATGGTAACGGCAATAAAGATATAAATATATGAATTTTCAAAACGCGCTCCAGATTCTCCACACATTCTAGAATAGCGTAGGTCATCTAATCATCTCGGATATAGTTTGAGTTAGTTATGCTTTCGAAGCTCTCAAGTGATTCAGTGTTTAGTTGTTAGTTGTTTAGTTTTAGTGTAGTTAGTTCAGATGACAGGGTGACTGTGTAGTTAGTTTCAGTATTAGAGATAATATCGGGATGAGATTTGTTAGAGAGGTGTAAACAGTTTATGTTTCGGTTAGTTAGTTAGTAGAGGTTAGGTGTTAGGGAGCTGAGATATGATCTACAAAGGTAGGGGTATTGCCAACTATACAATTTTAGCAGTTGTGACTACAAGAGTATTTAGTCACTGTTAATTATATAATGTTGTAGTCCACGTTCACTTCTCGTCTTGTAATGTGTTTTTCTCTCTCTCGCTCTCTCTTCTACTCTGTTACGTCTCTCTGTCTGTCGCTTTCTACCTCGTCGTCGTCTATTCCTCTTTGTCTTCGCTCTTCGTCCTCTCCTCTCTACAGAACACTACTGAACTTTCTCTATGCTTCGTCTTCCTCAACTCTCCTCTTCTGAGCATCATCTTTCTCTCTCTCGTGCGTGCTCTTCTCTGTTTTCTCGTCGTGCTTCTCTCATCCCTTACTCCCCTCTATTTACTAAACGCTCTCTCTCTCTCTCTCTCTTGCTCTACCTTCCACTCTCTTGTATTACTTACACACATCTCTTCTCTCTCTCTCGATACCACCTCTCTCTCTTCTCCTATATACCTCTATTCTAGTATATATTACTTTAAACTGAATTATTTTTTTTACCTTTATTGTCAATAATTAGTACTTTAACCAGATGCTTTACTTAAAAATTATATTATATTAAATAATTAATCTATTAATAATTTTATTATATAATATACTACTGACTGAGCTTGATAGCGTTTAATATATATGGGATTTTAAAGAATACACCTAATAATTTAGTTTGAAAATTAAACAAATTATGTATTATGATTATCATATTGTAATTAGTTTTATATGTATTGATCAGCTCAAATAACTTGTATAATCAGAATAAATCTTCTACCACGCCAATGTTATGATTTTTATTATTAGTTTACACATAATAATAAAATTATTTTTCATTAAGAAAAATGTTGTTGATGCTCATATGAGGGGTGGGAGGAGCCCACAAAGGAATTTTAATATAAATAATCTTCCTATAATAGAATATGAAGTTCATACTTTCTAGAGATAAATAATAAACAAGGATTGTTTATTTCGTATTATACACTAAATTTTAATTTTTTAAGAAGACCTCCGTTGCATCTTTAGTTTATGCTTTTTCAGATTTTGAGAAGAAGTAATATAGAGGAAGCGAATCCTTTAGCCCGCTGTGTGTATCGCTCCAATGTGTATATTTTCCAAGTATAAAAAGTCCATTGGTTGAAAAGAAAAGATGAGCAAAACAAATGTATTCATTTTCCTCTCCTATTATCTTTTTTTATTTCAAAACTTACTCTCAAACAGGAAAATAGAAAATCTATTTACCTACCTTATACTATTCAACTAAAAAGTCATATATAAATTTAATATAGCGTAATATATTTATATTTAGGCAAAAGCTGTAATACCACTTATATATATACTACCTTAGTGATATTAGATGATGAAAGAGAATATAGATAGGAGTAGTTGCATTCCAGTTGCATCACACTTTGCAGGGCACCCTTGGACGAGCGTTTAGCGAACCCTCTGAGACGACACTCTGTAGTAACCCTTGAGACGAGTCGAGCTCAAGTAGAACGTGAATTTTAATCAAGATTGAATGGAGAGGCCCCGAGAGAGAGAGAGACGAGAGAGAGAGAAAATTGCAGAAACAGATGATGACGTGAGGGGAGGAGAGAGAGAGAGGGGGAAGGAGGACACGCGCCTAAGACCCGACCTCGAATGTGGAAGTGCAGTCGGAAGAGGAGGAGGAGAGAGAGAGAGAGAGAGAGAGAAGGAGAGACTTAGAATGAGAGATGTAGTAGAGGAGAGAGAGAGAAGACGAGAGAGAGGAGAGAAGAGAGAGAGAGAGAGGAGAGAGAGAGAGAGAGAGATGAAATTTACTTGTTCCTTGGGAACCGAATTTTCAGAATGAATAAGATGTATTATTATTATATATTCCTCATCAGGTATCTAGAAAACAGAATGACCTTATGTAATATCAAAGCTACAAATTAAAGTGAAATGCAGAATCAAAAATCAAAGTTAAAAATTAAAAGTTGAAAATAAAATTTAGAAAAGTTGGAAAATTAAAAAATATAAAATATTTAAAAATTATTTGATTATTTTTTTTAATTCTATATTTTACTTTAATTGAACTTTCATTAGGTCTCCACCTTACATTCAATGGCATTTTTTTCTAGATCTGATGATAGAGTATTAGTAATATTGAAACGTTGTGTGTGAATAAAAGTAACTATTTCTTTAGGTATCGTGCTAGCCATACAGTATTCCGATTTTATATTATATTATATTTTATATATTGATTATATATTATATTAACTAGTATATATATATTATATAGTAGAGAATATATATATATGTGCTCTATATATATAAATTAATATATATATATATATATATTATATGCTATTTATCATTTATACTATCATAGTATATACTATTATGTTACTATCATGTCCGTCTATATATATATATTATTATATATATTACTATTATATATTTCTCATCTTCTATATTTTATTTTTTTTTAGTATATTAATATTATATATATATAAATATATATAATATATATATATACCTGAATTTTTTAATATATATTTATCTTATTTATTCAGTATTGGGGTTAAATACTCTCCCCTATCCCTCAGGTATATATATATACGTATAAGTAGTAGTATTAGTATATATATTTTGAAAATCTTTCCGCTACGCAAAAATCACAGAGGAACATTGCGTGTGCATCAAAAATGTGTCCCTCCAGTTCATACAATTTAAGCGTAAATCACGACCGAAAATAGAGTAATAAACTGACTCTTCTCAGTAAAATCTTTGAGGCTTCTCTCCTTTTCAAACTTTCAGGACTCCCGTTTGAGATGCCTAATTTCTCTACTCCTGACTTCCCTTACTTACCAATATTTAAGGGTAAGAAAAAACATCCAATTTTTATGGTCATAGCTCAAGAGAGAATTACCAGAATGACGGATCTAACCATCCTCTCTTACCAAACTACAATGCCAATTTCATTCTTCGGTCACACGTGTAAGAAATCGGTAAAGAATGATATATTATTAGTATTACTCACAATACTATCAAATTTATTCCTCTACTATTTACCTCTACTTTAATATACATTTACCCCTTCCTCTAAATTCATATTACCTATGTATCTTCTACCTACTATATATTCTTATATATATATATACTATATATATATACCTATATAGTATTATATTTTATCTTATTATATCAATATCACGTAATATATATATTATTTATATATATTATAAGATTATATTGATTGTACCAATGCAAGTACTTTAATTTAATGACAACTGAAATGATTATTTGTTTGATGATATACATATATATTATTTTTGTACCATAAATAACTATATATATTTATATGAGGATAAAGATTTATTTAATGAATAAATCGTCACGGCACTATGTACAAAATTTTCTTACCTTTTTGTAACAGAATTTAATCTAAAAATTTATTATTATTTTTTATTATTAGTTATTTCTTATTATTTATATTTTACACTTTTATATAGGTTTGTTGTTTTTGTTGATGTGCTAACACCTGCCTTCTGATGTAATAAAAATATTGAGTTCATCCTTATGTTTGTCCCCATCATCAACATCTGGTGATCCCTCTGTTCCTGCACTTCTCCTTCAGCGCCTTCTACAAGCAACTCTTCGCCTCCTGCGCCGTCCAGTTGCCTACTTCGTCGCAGTATTTCCTCCTTCCTGTCAGAGGATTTTTTCGTCTCAGGACGCTGTGACCTTGTCTCATCATTAATAACTTATAGAACAAGTAACGCTTTAAGGTGCTTTTGCTCCTCACCCAATAGTGTTATATTTACCTGGTCTTTGGACCATTGTGTTTTTTATTTATATCTGTATATCCTTCCTAGTATTAAGTCTTTTTATATTTTATTTTTAGCTAGTCAGGCAGCATCACAGTGTTCCCCTGTGACAAATTTTTTTTACCATTATTTTTAATATTTATATTTAAAAAAATGGCTCCTGTAAATGATATTACTACGAACAATATAGAGACTGCTAACCCAGCTCAGTCTTCCTAAAATGTGCCTACTTATACAGGTAAATTTATAGAGGGTGATCTTGATTTAACTTTTAATATATTAGATTTACAATTTGAACCTGCTCCTGAAATTGAGCGCTTTCGTGCCTTGTTAGGAATCATACCTGTTAAAATTTTACAGAGTTTGCCAGATGCCTTACCTCGTTTTAATAATAGCAATCAACCTTACAGTGAGCTTAAAACTGAATTAATAGCTAGAATAGATATATCAGAGGCGGACAAAGTAAAACAATTATTAAAAGAATCTCTCGGCGATCGCTTACCATTCGCCTTGCTCTCAGACATGCTTAGTTTGTTAGAAGGTCATCCTGTGGGCAATTGTATAAATATTGTTAAACATTTATTACTGCTAAAATTGCATGCCGAGCTCCAGTTCCAGCTCGCTCCGGTAGACCCAAATATTTCATTGTCAGAATTGGCGGCATAGGCGGACCGCATTGTAAAGGCACAGCCTTCTACGTCAAGAGTATACGTCTCGTTACCTCTTTTGCCTCAGCCTTGTCGCCAATACAAGGTTCAACAAATGTTATCCAAACTCCTCCTGTTAACACTGCAGCATTAGAGGCTTGTATATTAACTCTCGAAGATACAATCTTCGATTTATTAAACCGAATTAGAACCCTTGAGGCCCGCCCGGCCTATGTCCAATCTTATACTCCGCCTCCTCAACCTTATATTCCGCCTCCTCATTCCTATCCTCCTCCTCCTCCTCCTTTCTCTCACTATCCTCGTTCTCCACCACAGCATCGTCGCTTCTATCGTCGTCGGTCACCCACCTCCCCCACCGCCAATCTGCTGCAGCTCAACCGCACCAGCAACCTTACTCCATACCAGCTTCTCCCACACCTCATACGCACGATTCACAGGGAATATGTTTAAACCACCAGCGATGGAGTGACCAGACTCGAAATTGCATCAAACCTTGTGCTTATAAGTTAAACCCCTGTGACACACCATAAAGGCGCATGGTGTGGCTAGTTCTGCGTCTCACCTTCTTTGTGTTTACGACCCTTCTACTGCTTTGTCCTATCTTATCTATACCGGATCT
Source organism: Trachelipus rathkii (assembly GCA_015478945.1). Lineage (NCBI taxonomy): Eukaryota > Metazoa > Arthropoda > Malacostraca > Isopoda > Trachelipodidae > Trachelipus > Trachelipus rathkii. The sequence goes on along the minus strand of JABUQX010120443.1, from coordinate 19,270 downwards.
TCTTCTCGGTTGCTCGTTCCTCCTTAGCATAAGAAAACGTTTGACTGCTGAATCTTGGGTTCGTAGACCAGTCGCAACGTTTCATTATATAATACTGTACAAATAACACTATCTCCAGCTTCGGCTCACGCTCGCCCTGCCGGCATTCCAACGATCATCCAGTATTTATTGGAGCTCATCGTTTACACGCTTACGCACATGCTTCGCGCTGTCTGTTCATTCTGTGGATTTTAGCTCATATTACAAACCTGTTAGAATCACGTGGCTCTTATAATGCCCTTCGAATTGACTCTGTACACAGTGTTGGTCCATCACAGCTCTATCGCGGCGCCCACTTCCGGCCAGTAGGATGTCCCTTCCGTGTTGCTTGAACGTACAGCAGTTATTTATCCTCAGAAAGGATCAAAGTGCGAGAACGTTATCGATTCGATATTGATTCAAGTAAGCTTTCCTGATGTGAATCCGCTTTCGTTGACCATGGTACCTCCACCAACGCCATCATTTTCTGTCCCTTCTCTATACTCGTTACTAGTTGCTATTTCTGCCCTACGTCGGCTCTCTTCGTCGCCTCCGCCTCACGCCTAGGTTTCTTCTAACGCCCACCAATTCTTAGGCTAGTCTTCCGATTAGCCCATCTAGTCATGCCTCCGCAGTTCCTCTTCCTCGTCCTTCGCACTCTGAGCTACCTCCTCCTCAGGTTTTTCTCTTCAGTATATCTATTCGCGTGACAGGTCGGCTCTCCGTCTGTAGTCCGCTTCACTCGTGGAACTCCGTTCTTATTGGGGGAGGGAAGTAGGTCGGATTTTTCCATACTGTTCTATCGGTTACTTAGGTTATTATTATTTTTTAGGAAGACTTTTACTCTTTTGTTCAAAGTATATTACATGGCGCATTCTTATTTTACACCATCTATTAGGCCAATTGAGTTAAGTCATTTCGACTCACTTTGCAAATTGCGTCAATTTTTTAACAGCCTATTTTTACGCTCTTCAAATTCATCGATCCTACCTAAATATTGACTCAAGTCAAAACGCACACATTTTCGCGCGAGAGACGTTGAACCACTTTTCCGTTAAACTTTATGTATTTAGGCAAGCTGCTTTTCCTTTGCTCGGCCACTCCGTTCAGATTCTTCATTCAAGCAAGTTTGTGTCTCCGTGCTCATAAATCCGTTTTCCGCATCTGACGTCACGCATTCCAGTTGTATCAAATTCTTCAAATATTTTTATTAAGTGTCTGTGTTAGTGACCGATCTAATAACCATTTTGGGTAGGTTTTTTAGCGTTCGTATTTTATATATTTGTCAGTGCATATAATTAATATGTTTTTTGCTAAAATTTGTTCTGTATAATAAAGTGAAATTTCATAATTTAATCACAGTGTACATTTTCATAGTGAATACATTTTTAGAATAATTTCTAGTTTTAAGATATCAAAATCATAAAATCGTCACGGCACTATGGTCAAAATTTTCTTACCTTTTTGTAACAGAATTTAATCCAAAAATTTATTATTATTTTTTATTATTAGTTATTTCTTGTTATTATTTATATTTTATACTTTTATATAGGTTTGTTGTTTTTGTTGATGTGCTAACACCTACCTTCTGATGTAATAAAATTTAAGAGGTCAGACGTGTTTTGTAGTCAACCTCAATCCTACCACTTCAATCCAAGGTTAAAGTTTTCAGACAATCTTGTGTGTGTGTGTGCTTTGCACCTTTCCCGGGTAAATTTCCCGCCAAAAAATAAAAACATATTAATTTTTTTTTGTATTTAGCAAAATTTATTTTAATAGTCATAAATATTTTAGTATTTATCGTGCTATTTTTTTTTTTTTTAAAGAAAATGCTTAATATTTTTTTTAAAAATTGTTAAATTAATTTATGTTCGAAAACGTCATAAATTGTTCCATCCCAATTAAAAATTATTTGACATATTCGTTTATATTATTAACCAATCAAAATGTTTCTTGCATTTTGGATTTTTGCAAAAAGCTGTTTGGCTGAATATAGTGATGCCCGATAATCAAAAAAACTATCAATTTGTCGATGATTAATTAAACCAAATCAAAGACCTCAATGAAATAAATGATCTAATCAATTCAACTCAGAATTAGAACTTGCAACAATATACCCAAACATTAAGCCACAAGACCAACACAAAAAAAATATTTCGTGCAATAAAAAAATTCTCACTTTACACACTCAACCTCCACCAATTCAAGAAGTCATCTGGAAACAAAACCATAAAATTCTCTCCCTGAAAAATCGATGCAATATTCTTATGTTACACTATTCAAAAATTAGACACACCCACAAACTCTACAAATAGACGAATAATTAAACGGCTTAAAAGGTTGAAACCAACCAGGAAAACCCACATTCACTCCCTAAATTCGGCTCCACATATGCGGAGTTTGTCGATCCATTTGCCAAACACCCCATGTGTGTAGTGTATGGGTCATTTTTGACAGAGCTTTGTTCATTTGCTTGGTTTGCCATATACACAAATCTTTGCCGTCGCTTGTGGAAAAGATTGTGGTATTTATGGCAACCAAGCCAACTCCCCGTTATACATATTGTCAATACTTTGCAGTGCAATCAAGTTATTTGTTCATATGCGAACCTAACTTATTATATACGGTTAAAATAATTCCTGATAATAAAAAATGCGATACTTGTATCAATATTAACATTATTTTTTTTTAAAATATGTTAGTAAATTATTAACAAATACGATTTAGTTTTCCAATATGGAAATAGACGTACTTATACGAAGCCTTTGACATTGAAATTAGAGGGCTTATTTTTTATTTATTTTTCTTTTTTTAAACATTACCAGGCTATAAGTACGTTTTAGTTGAAAGCATAACTACAATTGATGAAAAATATGCATATTTGATGACAAATATTGGTCATTCCCACTCCAAACTTTTCGAAAACCGAATTTGTCAAATATACGAATGTGTGTATACGTATATTGGCCTTAAAAAACAAAACGAATGCAAAACGCAAAAATTCAAGGGTTTGACAAACTCTGCATGTGTGGAGCCGCCTTTATAAGATCTCAACTATAGAAACAACTTTTAAAACTCACAAGCTGTTGGCCTCGACCAATATATCCAATATTCACCTCAAACGCCTAGGAACCAATGTTTTCGCAGCACTAACACAAATATTTAACTTTTCATAGAAAATCCACACTCTACCACATCTATGGAAACATGCATTCGGATTACCACACTAAAACCCTTCAAACAATCTAATAACCCAGCTTCGAATAGACCTATATCATTACACTCTACAATTTCCAAAGAACTTGAAATATTATTCCTCAATAGAATTTCCCTCCTTATTTCCTTTTTTAACAAAAGCAATCTACCACCACTCTCCTAATCAATTTAACCCAACACATTTCGTTTAAGAAGGACTTCACACATCTCAACTCAAATCTTTTAGAGTAGTACACAGTACGCACTAATTACACCAGTAAAAAAAATTTGATGATACTAGCCAAACAAATTCCTGTTTCTGTTAAAAAATAATAGTTAAATATCTAATACTCGAATATTACTTTGTTAACTTCACTTAAACAACCATTACATTACATCACAAATTTTTGATTAGTATGTTCCCCACTAGGGCCAGTGGTTCTCAAACTGCTGTGACGCGTCACCTTTGGGTGAGCGAGCTTCCCCTCAGGTGACGCGAAAGATTGAACATTCTTCAAATTGTATTCAGTTTTCATTTAAAAAATTTTAATCAATTAACCGAATACTTTAGATTAAAGACAATTTCTAGCTATGTTATCCTTTTATATTTATATATATAATATAATATACTATTATATATATAATAAATTATATTATTTATATTATATAATAATATATATATATTATATATTATATATATGGTAATATATATTATTATATATATATATATTATTATATATAATATATATATACTAATATATATATATATATAGATTCAGAGGCATCTCGGGGAATGCCGTTGGCCGCGTAATCATGCAATTAGATGATTTAATATAGACCCTTTTTTAAATTGTAAAACTTCCTCTAATTTAGAATCTCAACATGCGGGTGACTTCGGCAAAACTTGAATTACGTCAAGGGAGCCGCGATTCGGGAAACAAGTTTGAGAACCACTGCACCTAGGGGCATATCTTTCACCTACAACCTATTTACCTATTTATGCACACTTCCCTCAAACCACTGTCACCCATTTCCTAAAAAATTCATAGTTGAGCTGATGACTATAACAACCACGCTGCAAAAAAAAAATCCTTCTATGACCCTAAACATGCAGAGAATTGCAACAATATATAAACCAACTGGAGCAGTGAGCTACATAAAACAGAATGACTGCATCACCCCTAAAAAATAATCACTATTACCTTACTCATCCAAGACAGAAGAGAATCTAAAATCCACCCAGCAATTTTCTTATCAAACAATAGAGATTCCCTTTCAATAAACAACCAATCATCCTAGGCTTGACCTATGATAAACACAACATGCATTCAATTCAACTCAACAATATCAACTCAGTGAGCGTATATAGACTATTGCACTTGGAAAGACTCACAGTAGAACAAGACTTTGGTCAATTAAAGAATCACAATCGTGGTAAAGCGGCATACCTGAAGCTCCTTCTTTATGCGCACAAGCAGTTAAATCTCCTTAAATTTAAACAATGTAATGTTCGAAGTAAGAAACCGCATTAAAATAAAAAGCATATAAATTTCAAAGTGTTCCCTTCACACATCCATATCTACGTGGTACAAACACTGAATCCAAATCTATCTGTTAAAGTCCATCTTTGACAATGGATACTCTGCCAGGTTTACAGGATCACCCTTGCAACTCAAACATGACAGCAATACTACACAAGAAAGGAAAAAATCACCCTAGCATATATACTAATCTCAACATATACAAGCTCTAACCTCCCGTCCACTAACCGATACTCTCAACACTTAAAACATATGCACATCAGTTAACTTTGAAGAACGATACTTCGATACCCAAAATAATTCCATACTTTCAAGACGTCTACCTTGAATATTCTTTCGGAACCAACCTATCGGAGCGTGCACCGCGTCTGTCACTTGCGGACATCCCTCCCTCCCTAATCCGCTCCCTTCGCCTCCCCTCCCTCCCATCCTCCCTCCCTTCAAAGAAGTATCAATTCAAAATTAAGATGAGACTCTTCCTTCACTTTCAAAAATGCCTTCTCAGACTAACAAACAAAACAATAGAACAACTTACTAGACTGCACTGACTTAAGCGGAACCATTCAGACACAACTTCAGTACCGATTATTCAAACGATCTCTGGGCCCGCCCTTTTGTGATGGTAGGACACAATATCTCAGGTATTCCGTTTCTCGGTAGGGAGAGAGGGGAAGTCTAAAGTAATACATTATATATACCTTATATTACTATATAATATTAATATATAAATATCTTATATATATTATATATTATATATATACTATATAATATATACTATATAATTATATATATAACTATATATATATTATTTATATATATAATATATTACTATATATACTATAATAGTCAGAGGACTCCATTTACACTCGGGCTGCGTCAGTTTACCCGAGTATCATGTATAGAAATGATCGAATCTTCAACAAAATTTTCATAGTTCCATAAAATTCTCTTATTTTTTGTGAAAATTAGCTATAATAGAAAGAAACTGCTATTAACATATAGTATATGAGAATTATTTAAAATAGTTTATATCTTTAAAAAATTAAAAGATTAAATTCGCTATTTTGTCAATTCAATTAATAAAAAGAGACGAGCTCGGCTATGCTCCGAAATAGCGGAGTGAAAACACAAGTAACAGTTACATAGAATATATTTTTTATTAAAGAAAACGTAAATTAGCAGTAACTATAATATCTAATATAATATATATATAATATATAATATAATATAATATATATAATATATATACTATATAATATAATTATTTATATTAATATAATACTATATATTATACTATATATATATATATATAGAGAGGAGAGAGAAGAGGAGAGAGGAGAGAGCCGAAGTAGTTAAAAAGTTACTGGACATCGCGAGACTTGACTAATCTATAATATATATATAATATATACTATAATTATATATATATATATATATATATATGTATACGTATATATATTCATATATATATAATATAATATATAATATATGTATATATATTATATCTATATTATATATATATAATTAATACTATATCTATATATCATATATATATTAACTATATATATATATTATATAATATAGATACATAATATATAATAATATATATTATATATTATATATATATAATTCTATATATATATATAATATAAATAATATTACATATATATTAATCATATCAATTAACTATGTATTACTAAATATATTTAGTGATGCTGAAGTTCTCGGTATTTTCCATTCGAGGTAGTTCGGGTATGCGAACAATTGTTTTGTATTCTATTCGAAAAAATAATTTAGCAATATCCCGATGCTTAGATTCAAATAAATATCGACATTCTTGCATTCTCGATCTATGTCTTATTCATTTATATACATAGCTTTTATTAATTTTAAAGAAGAAAAAAAAAATCTTTTTTTACCCTTAATTGGTATCGTGGGGTCCAGTGGACCCCACGACACTGCTGACTTTCTTATATTCACAGGTTCTAATTATTTAAAGATGCTGAAGTAGGATTCCTTCCGATATAAGAAGAGTTAAAGAAAACAGGAAAAAGAAAAATTTGAAAAAGCATAGATATTCTCGTGTCAAAGTAATTTTGAATAGACCCTGCGATACCATTTATGTAGTAGTAATGAATTCTTATATACATCCCTTTTTTTATGATTTGATGGGTTATATTCACAGCAAAAAACAAAAAACTACGCACCGTACAACACATTATCAGGTCTATGTTATTCTCTGTGATTCAAAGCACATATTGAATAAATATATTTATACTAATTAGTGTATGATATTATATATATATATATATATATATATATATTATTATATTATATTATATATAGATATATACTATTCTTATTATATATATATGATATATATATATTATATATTAATATATATAATATATATTAATTATATATATTATTTAAATTTTATTATTATATATATATATAATATAATATATATTATATATATTATAATTATTATATTATATATATATATATTATTATCTATATATTATATTATATATATAATATATATAATTTGTTTTGTTTTACAATTGTTAATTATGCTGATATGTAAACAATGCATTTGGTTTATTAAAATAGAACTAAAATACAAAAAAACTAACACGCAAACATGGTTTAAATGAAAGCAAGTAGAAATATATTTTAATGTTGGGGTCCCGTGGACCCCACGATACCAATTATGTTCCGCATATTGTTTACCCAGGTAATTATTGACATTTCATTTCAAATTATATTTTTTATGTTTTGTTTTCTTTATCATTTATATAAAAAGAATTTAAAAAATGTTTAGAAAAATATTTGAATTGTTTGTTTAAATTCAATAAATATTTAATAATCTTTTATTTAAAAACTAAGCTTGACATATCTTAAATACCTTATTTGACGTAATTATTATATATTTTTATTTTATTATATATTATAATATTATTATTTTATTATTTTATTATTATATTATTATTATTATTTATTATTATTCATTATTATTATTAGATTATTTTTGATTATTGTTATATTAGTTACACATTATCAAACCGAGCTAAAAATTGAGAAAGTTACCCTGTTCCCAAGAGCATGACACCCTCCGAAAAATCTCGTCGAATTTCAATCTCACTTACAACTGGAAAATCTTTTGAAACTAAGTCCAGTCACTTACCATACTTGCATGAAAAATGGGCTGTCTCTCCAAATCAGTTTTGTTTCACCAAAACCAGCAACACGGGGCTGCTCTGAATATCCTACTGAACTATACAAGCACTAACATAAAAAACAAATGTGTATGGCTTTACATTGATTTTCGAAAGCATTCGATTAGTTCCCGACAATCTACTCTTAAGCAAAATTTAGAGACTTGTATTCAAATGGTTACTACAATGGTTTTCGGTCTATTATACGACCACACAATACTTCGTTTAGAGACATCAATCTACACTGTACCTCATTTCCACGTTCCATAGGCTCTTACTAGGGCCGCTATTCTTTAATTATATACAGATGACTTTCAAATATGTCACAGATTTCCAATTACACTCTAATTTGCTGATGACACTGCATCTTATCAGACCGTAATTAACACACCACTAAAGACAAGTAAATAATGAATTGAAAAACATCATAACATGAGGTAGAGGCAAAAGACTCTCCTAATTACAAAACAATTACTAGTCAATAACAAAATCAAAAGAACCCTGTTCAACTAATGTAAGAGCAAAGACAATATAATTATAAATCGGCTGTTGTCTGCAGTTATTAGGTTATCCTTTCGTACAGCCTTCTTTCAAAGAACATAATAGTTCTTAGCAATATTATCTATGCTAACGATATTCATAATAAGATAAGGAATTGTTGTTTCCAAAATTATTTTAAAAACCTTTATATAGTCTTTAGTTTATCCTACTCTCTACTGCTTCAGTATGTGTGTGCAAGTGAATACTGCTAAACCTTCTAATCGTTATGCAAAAAAAAAATATTAATGTGTATATCAGGGCCCCTTAGCACACAACCCCAACTATTCAATTAGTCTAGTTTAAAAATTCATAGTATTTCACTTACAGCAGAGTTACATCTTTAAATCGACAACGGAACTGCAAATGATTGTTTGGCCAACATATTATTCAGAACAAACTTGAGAAGATGGTCAGGTAGCACCAATTCCCTTACCTTAGACAAGCATTCCGTAAGCGACAATTGAGAGGCCATATAATATTAAGGGCATAGATCAAATGTTCAGATCATAAACCATTGAGTCGTTTCTAGAAATTCTCGAAGCTTCTTTAATCTAATAAACCGAGAATGCTACCCACGTAGTCCATATTACTACGACCGAAAGATGATTCCTATATTCTATTAATAATATTTAATTGTTCTCTCAGAGTTTCTCTTAGAATTTTACAGTCAGTGCTAATGGCGGTTTGATGTTCTGAATACCATTAATATAATTATTATTATTAATTTTAATTTTTTATTATTATTATTATTATTATTATTATTATTATTATTATTATTATTATTATTATTATTATTATTATTATTATTATTTAATTTTTTATTATATTATATTATTCTCTTTTTTTATTATTATTAAATTTTATTAATTATTATATAATTATTTTATATATTAATTATTATTATTTATATTATATATTATTAATATTTATTATTATTCATTATTAATTATATATATTATTTTATATCTATATTTATATTATATTATTACATCAATTCATTTCCCACAAATATTGATTATATAAATCTAATTATTAATCGTTCCACTCAATATTATATCTTTTATTTATTATTTTTTTATTAGTTCTATTATTTTTTTATATTTATTATTATTATGATTTATTATGATTATTATTGAATTATTATTATTATTATCATTATTTATATTTATATATTATATATATAGATATATTATATATATAATTATATATATATATTTATATATATATATAATTAAATATATTATATATATATATATATATTAATTTTATATATAATAACTAATATATATATTTTATATATACTTACTATATAATTATAAACAAGAAGTGCTAAAATTGCACGTAGGCAGTGCATGCCCTACAAAAGAAGTGAATAATTTATTTATATTTTTTTTTATTTAAAATATATTGGAATCATAAAAATTAATTTTACAGGTTGTTATCGAATATAAAACAAATTGCTTTTCAATGTTAAAAGGCAAATATTTTGTGATTCTCCGCCTTTGGCTTCCATTTTTGAACATTGGTTAATGACGTGTCCGTGATTTTCATTAATTAAATTACAAAATTGAAGTTCTAAAAGGCATGCTGAATTCTGCTTTTTCGACTTCGCGGCATATCATGTTGGAATGAAGTGTCGGTGAGAGTGTATCTCTCTCTTCTTTTATATATATAATAGATATATTATATTATATATAAATATATATATTTATATATTAATATATAATATATATATAATTATTATATCATATTCATATTATATATTATATATATATATATATAATACTTATAATCATATATAATATTATATATATATATATAATAATATCATATAACTATATATCTATATACATATATATATATATATATTATATATATATATAATAATATATACTATATATTAGTGATGCAGTAACATCACGAGCATCCCGCATCCGCATCGCGGAGCATCCGCACTTATTAAGATCGCCATCGCATCCGCCATCCGCGCTTGTCCCTGCGGATGTGCGCGAATGTTGTTTATTGTCGAGATTTGAAAAAGAGTTTTATTAATAAGTAAAATACTTAAGATAAATAATGAAAAATAAAAATTAAAATGTAAATGAGTTGAAAGGCAATTCAAAACGGCTTGATATATCCAATACCTTAATGTATATCAAAGCACTCCAACTCGCTGGAATCATATACACTTACCATGATGGAAAAAGTATTGACCAAAAACTCTTGCTTGTAGCCGAGTTTCCGTATTCCAAGTTAACAATCTTATATATTGGAAAATGACATCATATCACATGCATTATTTAGCTATTGTAACCATTTGAAGAAAAAACTACCAAAAAATCGAGCGCCTCTACAGCTTACTTATCTTAGTAATACCAATTAAATCTTCTCAACGCTAAGGAAGCATTTTGAACCTCTTCAAATGAAAATGATGACGGTTACAGAGAATGAAAGATGTAATTAAACTAGGGTGAAAAACGCTTTGGTTTGTGGAAATTAAGACCTTCATTACTATTGAACTTACTTGATTCCGTTATAAAGCAAGTTTTTATGTAACGATATTAGAACAAGGTAAAATCGTTATTTGTGTTGCAGTTGAAAACTTTCAATCGAACAGTCTATTAATTCGCCACCCATTAAAGGAAAAAAAACAAAATCTACAGAATACCAACACTATCTACAAGGAAACAATAACAGATTCCCATGGAGATTTCTCACAGTCAAGTAGTGAGAAGAACGACACGCATACAAAAGATGAGTGAAATGATGAAAATATCACCAAGAAAAACGATTAGATTCAAATGATAATCCAATCAGTTGGTGGAAGATTAAGCAAAATGTTTACCCACGCTTGAACGTAAACTTGCAAGGAAAAACTTTCAATCCGAAACAGTTTATTATTAGCAATCCATTAAAAGAAAAAATGACAAATCATTACGAACACCACATCATCTACCACGGTAAAACAATAAACAGATTCACTGGAAGATTTCTACAGTTCAGTATTGATGAGAAGAAACCCACGCATTATCAAAAGATGCAGTGGAAATGAATAAAATATCACAGAAAAACGACTAGATACAAACTAGTGTTCCAAGTAAGAGGTGGAGTGTTAATTAAGCAAAATGCAATGTTTACCCACGCTTAAGTAACTTGCAAAGAAAAACATACCTTCTGGCCTGTCCTCAACTAGTTTCCAAAGTGAGAGAGTATTTAGCAAATGCTGGGCTAATATTGATAAAAAGAGAAACAGACTCC
>JABUQX010120443.1:0-5000 GCA_015478945.1 Trachelipus rathkii | reverse complement strand
TACGGCAAATGTAAGGGGGCTCGAGCGACGGGAAACAGGGGGGGACGTTTTCCATACCCCGTAGGGGGGGCGAGGAACCCCGCGACACCCAAAAAACCAAAGAGCGGGGGGTTCCGGGAGAACCCTCCCGAGGGGGAAACTATCCTACCACTAGATCCCCGGGAAGCCGAGAAGACCCCGATCCATACCTCGATGCGGTAAACACTTGGGGTAGTTCTTTAATTACATTTCCTTTACTAAAATTTTTACAGAATTCAAAAATGTATCTCCTTTTCGCTGCTAGCGTATTGTAGTTTTGAAGATATGATTGTTTTTTTTTTTTTTTTTTTTTTTTCATTTCGACCTTAAAACATCTATGTATCATAGAGACTACCTGTGAAAATTTTTTTTTTGATCCGAACTCCCGTTCATATAAATTAGTAAATTTACTATATATATATAATTATATATATATATATATATATATATATAATATTATATTATATATATATATTATATATATAACTATATATATATATATTATTATAAAATATAATATATATATATATATATTATATACTATATTTATTATATATATATAGTATATATATATATATATATATATATAAATATATATATATCATATATATATATATATATCATATATATATATATATACTAATATTATATTATATATATATATTATAATATACGTGCATGGAACGATTAATCGGAATCGGAGGAAATCTGGCTGTTTTTCAAGGAATCGGAATCGAAATCGGCAAAATTGTACCGCGATTCTTGACCTAAAAACCGAATTCTTTCGGTATACATCCTAAATAATTTTATTCATCTTTTATGATATTTCAAGACAATATTTCAAAGTCTCCGTATTGGTTTTTAATTTCAGTTCTTCCTTAATTCTAATTAATTAAAAGAGATTCTGGAGTGAGCGGCGCATCTTTACTTAGAGCAGCCCAAGATATCATGTTAGGATTTTCAGACATTCATGGTGAGGAGACATTTGGCAATGTTTCCTTAGTCATGTTATTGTACAGTAGTTTTGATAATTAATATAACCAGTGATTCGATAAGTGAAGCAGTGAAATATTTTAGCCTTGCTAGGCTTGTAAGAATTAGAGCTAATGAATATAAATGCTAGTCCTTCGATTATTCCACTTTTCACGATATGTTAACATTTAAAATTAATCTTTCAAAATGTTATGGAAAGGAGGGATATATATGAAGAAAAGAGATGTATATAGTAAGGAATAAGACAGACCTAATAAGGCTGCAGGAATTACCACAGTAGATTCACAGATAACCTTGTTATTACATCTTTGGACACTAGTTCTCAAATGATGCCATATATGAACAAAGAAGACTGAAAAAAATAATATACCAGCCAAAATCGTAGTTTATTTTAATCACTCGCCTCAAGCGAGGGGATATTGAAAAGTATGAAGAATCATCAAACTAGATGTTGATGTATCCTTAGCCGTTCCAGAGGATGTACAAAATCAGATGTCGGGAGGATCTGTAGATTTCAAATTTAATTGTGGAACAAAAAGACGGCTATCATTTCATATATGCAAGTATCATTCAAAACATACATGTTTAAGAAACAAACGGAAAAGTCTGAAAATTGCCTAAAATACTTAAAAAATTTTGTTGACTGTACAAATTTATTGAAGCACAGAATCAATCGCATAGGCAATAATCGGCAATAATCCCAAATATTTTGCAGTTTTTTTGAAAAGAGTCAGAAAAGAATATTTGAGGGACTTGGGTCTATAGTCAATCAGCTGGAAAAATTCAATAAAACACTAATTTAGCATTTAAATTTACTGATAGCATTTGTGGCTGTGCTACCTATTTTGATACACGCTTAAAACATATTCCTTGCAGACAATGAAGATAATAACAAGATAAAAGTGGAAGATATTTCTTAAGCAATGATGTGGAAAGATATATGTTGATACATAATGGAACAGAAAACAGTTTCCACATAATTTTAACAATCTTCAGATTCATGCTCATTATATCAACAGAATAGTGACGAAAAGGTATACTGAGCTAATAGTTTTAACTTCAGTTTTGAGAGCTGTTTTTTTCGGAATTTAAAAAGAAAACGACTTTAAAAACGAAGAACTCATTCCTTAGGAAGAAGAACATATTTGAAAAATTGAAGATGTTATAAAGTAAAATGAGACCATATAAAATATGAAACTTTATAAAATAGGAAGTTCCCTATACAAATTCCGCGGACTCATCGATAATAAAATGTACTTTCGAATTTTGAGTTTCCTTGCTAGAAATATTTAAAGTCGCCCACCTATTTCCGTGGAAAGTTGAAAGACTTTCGAAATTGGAAGGATCAATTTTTTCCATAAAAAAATCGATGCAATCAGAAGAAACGGAGAAAATGTTAATGTTTTGCACTACAATTTAAAAAGTACATACTTTTCACTACAAAAATATATCGTAATTTTGCTCAGAGATCTTCATTTTAGTAATTAAGAGGAATTTTCTTTTTTATAAACAAAAAATTTGACAAAATTGCTTTCTATCTGAAAGATTTATTAAATAATTGCTGATTATTTTACAGTGGGTAAATAAATAAAAGTAATTAACTAATTATTTCTTTAGAAGATAAAATATAAGAGAATTCTATAACATTAATTTTAAGTTTTAAATATCTAATTTAGTTTGATTATAACAAAATTAGCATTATTAATATATATATTTAATATATATAATATATATATTATATATATATTATAATATATAAATATATATATTATATATATATATATATATATAATATATATATATAATATATATATATATATATTATATAATATATATATACATATATATATATATATATAATACATGATATACTAAAGAATTGGAATCGATCGGAAAATCGGCACTTTTTGACTGGTCAGGTATCGAATCGGATCGCTGAATTTGAATAGTACCATCGCTAATATATGATATATATATTATATATATATATATATATATTATTATAATATAATATATATATATATATATTATATATATATATATATTATATATATATATACTATATTATATATATAATATATATTACGGTATTATATATATATATAATTAATATACTATATATATATATATAATATACTATATATATATATATTAATATATAATACTAATATAATTACTATATTGTCATTTACAAGATGCACAGTAAGAAGAGGAGAGTGAATGTGTGTGAGGTCTTGTGGTGCAAAGTTTTGTATATTACGGATAGGTCATAGTAAGGGGAGTAATGGGCAGAGTGAGAAAGTTGAAGAATGTAAATCTGCAGTATAGATGAAATTACTGAGAAATGTCAATTGTGAACGGAGGAGAGATGTGATTGAGTTGATTTGGGATTTGAATGTAACAAAACGTTTTGGAAGCGTATAGTCCCGAGGATCGAGGAGCGCAGTAATGTATCCTTGACCTAATATAAGGTAAGGGAAGATAAGGGTAACTGTAAAGGAATTATAGGGAATTAGTTATTAAGTGTTGTATAGTAGAAGTATAGGCTGGTTATTTGGTCGAAAGAGTGAGTTCAATGACTGAAGGGCTGATTGGTGACGACTATAGCAGTGGTAGAGGATGAGCGAAATCAAATCATTACATTGAACAATTAATGTGAAAATGAGAGATAAAGAAGAAATAAATTGTATTTAAGTTTTATGATTCAATAGACTATGATATTGATTAATAGTTAAGCTCCATGCAGGGTTAGTATATATGTGTTAGTTTAAGCTTCTTAATTGGAATCAGTATGTATGACATAGCGCTCGTGATGTAAGGTAAATGACAGTCGAAAATGATTGGTTTATTATTAATAATGGAGTGAAGCAGAGGTGTTATGTATCTTTGGTTATTCAATTTGTACATGGATGGGGCTATGAAAGAGTAGCAGGTTGAGGTGGCAGAGGGCATAAGGGTTAGATTGATGGAAGAATGAAAGAGAGTGGAAGGTGACCTACCTATTATATGCGGATTATTATGTTTTGTGTGTCGAATCTGAGAGGGATTGAAAGGTTTGGTGAGATTTGGTAGTGAAAAGATGGTTTGAATTAAAACGTAGATAAGAGTAAGGTTATGTATGGAAGTGAGGACAGTCCCTCGGTGTGAAAGCTAGTTAGATGCAGTGCTCTGGACAAGGTCTGAGTTAATATTAGGATATATGTTGCATGAAAGGGATCGAATTGTGTATATTTAAAGTTATAACTCGTGTATAGTGAATTGTTGCAATTAATCTTGGTGAGATGTGAAGGGACTAAGTCTTGAGTGCGCATGGCATGGGTTTACATGTGGATATGTTGCTTACCGTGTTATATAAGTGTGATATATGGACTGGATATGAAGGAAAATCTAAAGTACAAGATTCAGATGGACATTAGGGCGTGTTAAGTAGGTGAAAATGGAATAAATGAGGAAGAGTTAGAGAGTTGTTGTGGTGTGAAGAAAGGAGGTAAATGAGAGATAATGGAAGTACGTGACGATGGTATTGAATTGAAGGATGGAAAGATATCGGTTGTTAGCGATAGTATAGTGTGAGTGTCAGTTAAAGAATGCCTGGAAGAGAGAAATGTGAGATTTGCAGAGGCGAGAAGAAAGTGATAATAGGAATAATTTGCAGGGTTTTGTGAGGAGATATGGTTGTGGCCACTGACCAAGAGAGACAATCCCACATTAACAAGATGCGTAGGAGAAGTCAGTTGCTCCCTTGAACTCTTTGGCGAGAGAAGGTGGTTATAATATAATATTATTATAATATATATTATATATATATATTATATATAGTATTATATAATATATATTATATATATAATTTTATAATAATATATTAATAATACATATAATATGGTTATAGTCTGAAAAGATAATCCTCATTAGATATCGCATTTGTAGAAAAGATATTCGATTTCTATAATATAGTATCAAAGAGGTTGCAAATTCTACGCAAATCTTTC
>JABUQX010120442.1:0-20000 GCA_015478945.1 Trachelipus rathkii | reverse complement strand
TTTTTATTTTTTTTTATTTTTTTATATATATATATATATATATATATATATATATATATATATATATATATATATATAAAATATATACCTCAGATATATATATAAAAAATATATATATTATATAATATAATATATATATATATATATTATAATATATATATAATATTATATATATATATATATATTTTATACAAGAAAGTTCACATTCTCACGGCATAGCCCGATTCAAGGAGGAACTTTTTAGGTATTCTACCTAGCATCGACTAGGGATTCGAACCACACTTGCCATGCGATGCCTCGCTCTACCGTTTGAGCCACGGTAGCGCAATAAATTAACTATTTATATATAAAATATATAATATATAGTTAGGATGTTTATATATATATATTATATTATAAATTATATTATATATGAAGATATATATATATATATAATATATTTATATAATATATATTATAATATATATTATATATATATATTATATATATATATAATATATATATATAGCTATATATATATTATATATATATATATATATATATATATATATATAAATTAAGTTAAATTATTCACCTCAGGTACAAATATTAAAAAAAAATATTTATAAAAGGTGATTGTTTTCCTTTTTTTATTAGCATCCCTTCTTTTTGTATTGATCACTGAAATTTAGTTTAAATTTTATTATTATGTATAATCAATGGCTTGGATATGAGCAATACACAAACTATTTTCTTTTATTATCTGATTCCCATTAATTATAATAATTTTTAGAAAAGATCTTAATCACTGCCGTATTATATTATATTTTAAGCATATTAATCGGGATCAATTAAGTTTCCTAAATAAAAAACTTTACAAAAGATCATTTTTAAAGGGATATTAATTATGAATTTTTATATCAGGCTATATATTGTAATATAAGATAAAGATCGTTTAAGAACAGGCCCTTAACACGTCTTCTCAGCTCTGGTGTGTTGGCTGAACTGCCGACTTTTTCTGCAGTTTGAATTTAGAAAAAATTCAACCGATAAAAAAGACCGACACTCATTGGTCAGTTTGATTTTAAATAATTTAACAAACTAAAAGCAGCTACGTATGATCTTATGGCATTTAGGCAATTTTTAGATTTACATAGTTACGCATAGCTTTCTTAGAGGCATTACATGCAAGTTTTCTTAAAATACTTTTTGCCTCCAAAATGAGTTCTAGCTTCACATTTGCAATATAGAATTTAAAGCCATCATTTTTCAGCACTCTATTCAGTACATTGTGGTAATTCCAGAGCAAGCAAGAACACCCAGCCATTTTACATTATTATTTATTAGTATGGCACAAAGAATATAACATTCAAACCATTTAAAAAAAAAAATTACCAAAGAATTTACAAAATATTTTTTCAAATAATTTCAAAGGTTGTTAGAATGTTTCTTAAAATTTATCCTACTTTCGAACACTTTCGTTAACTTCCTTTATTTTTTTTAGTTATTGTTCTTATCTTTAGGCCTGCAACACTTAAGAATGACGTTAGGCCTCTGTTTGGAGTTAGGGTATAGCTCCTCCCACTTCACAGGGTATATCCTAAGAAAGAATTTTTTCCTTTTCGCCCCTCTTCGATAATCTTTTAAAGTGCTTTATTTGATTGAGATAAATATTGTTGGAACTCTTACTGCCTTTTTAAAAACATTATAAACCTTCAAAGAGTTTTTTTTTAAAACATTAAAAAAAATTATATACCCATAAATATTTCAGGATAAAAATTTACATTTATTACAATTTCAGTCTGAGAATAATCTTCATAATAATCTAATTATTAAAGTTAATACATAAAAAACCTAAATTTTAGCAAAAGAATTTCCAAGCATTTAATTTTCTTCGCTCACAAAAACCTTACAAGCAAATTTTCCCCACTTCAATCTATTACAATTTCTTTCAAATGAATGTAATATAATAAATAACGGTCACTTTTAAAAATGCTCGCTTTGCAATTAAATCTGCTTCCTATTAAAAATTTTAACCTCCTGTCCCTCCCAATTTTGGAGGAGTAGGAGTGAGACTTGGATGGGACACATCCACTATTCATTGTAATATATCAAAGAAAGTTTATATCCCTGTAATAGGAATCTTATAACTATTAAGTCTAAATAAAATCTACCCAATTATTTCATTTATAATATCATAAATAAAGTAGGTGTTACAATATATTAATTCTTCTTAAAAAATAATTTAAACTCAAGCTAGAACTATTTTATATTTTACCTTATTTAATGGAAAAGCCAGGCATATGAGAAAGAACTGAGTTAAATTTATTTCTCGGTGACTATTGGGGTATCTTTACTAGCGTTGGAGGGCCGATAGCTGCAGCACCCTTGCTTCTCCCTCTGAATTTGAAGTTTCTCTCATCACTTAAGGATGGAAGTATACAGTATTCTTGAGATGCAATCGAGAACATTACAGCTGCCTTTAGGGTATTTGCTTGAAGTACCTTATTCTCTTTCGAACGAAACCTGAGGCAGATTTTAAAGAGAATTTCTTCCTGATGTGTTTTTTTTAGTTTAAAATCTGGGGAGTCTTCTTCTTCTCTACCCATCCCCATACACCAGCTCAATACTTTCTTGTGTTTAAAATAATCTTAGATGTTTTGAATTTTTTTAAACTGGACGGTGATATTAGTTTTGAAAGGCTATTTGTGCTTCAATAAATAGCGACTTTTTATGAACGATTTATTCACGTCATACACTTAAACTGATAGTTCGAGTTGTACATATCTCAAGACAATTTTTAATAACCATTAAAAAACACTTCACTTGGATAATATTTATTTATTTATTTTTTAATTATCACAGCGTTAATAATTTTTTTTAATTGGGCCCGTAATTAGAAGGTTTAACAACTGTCACCTGAGGTTAACCAAAATTATGTACGCGAGATGATATCTCTAATTGCTAATTATTAAATTAAATTAATCACCTCAGGTACAACTATTAATAAAAGGGGTTTGTAAAAGGTGATCGTTTTTCTTTCTTTATTAACATGCCTTATTTTTGTGTTGATGGTAAAAATACACTTTAAATTTTATTTTTCTATATAATCAATGACTTTGTTATCAACAATACACGAATAAATTTCCTTTATCATTTGATTTCCATTAATTATATAATTTTTTAGAACAGATTGGAGGGTGGCGGGGCATATTACTCCATGATATCTATTAAGATCTTGATCACTGCCGCCTTAAATTATATTTTAATCACATTAATCAGTATCATTTTTTTCATTTAATGAGAAATTTTACAAAGATTTTTTTATAGGTTTATTAATTATGAATTTTCACCTTATCAGGCTATATATTTTAATATAAGATAAAGATCGTGTAAGGGCAAGACTATTAGCACGTCTTCTCAGCACTGGAGTCGTTTGCTGAACTGCCGACTTTTTATCCAGCTCGAATTTAGGAAAATTTCAACTGGTAGAAAAGACTGCACTCATTGCTTAGTTTAATTTTTAAATAACATAAAAAATAAAAGCAGTTATGTATGATCTTATACCATGTAGGCAATTTTTAGATCTACATATTTAAAAAACTTCCTTAAAGGCTTTGCCTGCAAATTTTCTTATAATAGCTTTTTCCTCCAAAATGAGTAATAGGTTCACAACTGAAATATAGATTTTAAAGCCATTATTTTATAGTACTGTGGTCAATATATATATATATATATATATATATATATATTATATATATTATATATAACATATATTATTATATATATATATATTATTATATTATATATATATATATTATTATAAATATATATTATTATTATTATTATATATATATATATATATATACATTATTATTATTATATATATAGATATAATATATATATATATATATATATATATATATATATATATATATATATATATATATATATATATATATATATATATATATATATATATATATTTCATATATATATATATATATATATATATATATATATATATATATATATATATATATATATATATATATATATTATATATATTATTATTATTATTATTATTATTATATGTTATTATTTATCTATTATTATTATTATATTTATTACTTATTATTTATATTATTACATATTATTATTATTATTATTATATATATTATTATTATATATATATATATATATATATATATATTATTATTATATATTATTATTATTATATACATATATTATTATATTATTATATTATTATTATTATTATTATATATTATATATTATTATATATATTATTATTATTATATATAAATATATATATATATTATATTATATATTATTATTATTATATATATATATATATATTATATATATATATATATATATATTATATATATTATACATATATATTATATTATTATTATTATATATATATATACATATATTATTATTATTATATATATTATTATTATTACATAACATATATATATATATATATATATAAGAGTATATATATATATATATATATATATATATATATATATATATATATATATATATATATATAAATATATATATATATATATATATATATATATATATATATATAAATATATATATATATATATATATATATATATATATATATATATATATATATATATATTTATATATATATATATATATATATATATATATATATATATATATATATATATATATATATATATATATATATATATATATATAGTACTGACCAAATTATTATGAATTTTTTAAAAATTTGCTATTTTTGAATAGAAAGGTTATGATATTTAATTTATTTCAATTTTTTAATTTATTTTAATATAATAGGGCAATTTAAATATTATAATACTTGGTTTAGGCACCTTTGGCACCTGCAAGTGCTCAAACGCGACTGGGCATGTCAGTGATTAAAGTTCTGCACAATTTCCGGATTTTTTTTCGGAATGAAACCAAACCTGAATCAGAAAGATGTTCTGTAAGTTGTACTTTGGTCGTAATTGGAACCTATTGTATTTCATCTTTTAACACGGACCACAAACTGTCAATAGAGTTCATGTCAGGTGAATTTCCAGGCCAATAAAGGACCTCTACGCCATTCTGTTTAATTGAACCATCTCTTTACTGACTTCTCTGAATAACACGGGGCGGAGTCCTGTTGAAAAATACAAGGTATATTGCCAAACCAATTGCTTGTTTGAGTTAGTAAACGAATTCTAATACCTTTATTTACCTATGCTGGTCCATGGTGCCTTCAATAATCTTCAATCGACTTCTCCCAAGAACAAAAATAGTACCCCACACCATGATTTATTATGGAAATTTTAGCGTTATTTTCAGGCATTTGGGTGTAAATTCCTCACCTGATCGCCTTCCCACGCTCTGTGCAAGATCATCAAACACAGCAATGTGAATTTATCGAAGAATACAATCTTGAACAATATAAAACAATATGAACAGTAGAAAGGGCATAAAAGATGATGCATGTAGTCAAACAAGTACAGAAATTCCTGACTTTAAACCATTCATGGTGGGTAATTCAGTAATAATGATATTTTCAAGTGTCATTGCGATTTTACTATTTGCAAATGCTTTTTTATGATTGATAAAAGAAATATTAGCTATCTGATCAACTCTTACCTGCTCCCATTGTAAGTCCAATGAATATGAGTCTGAGTCCAGACCTTACGTGCCCGTTTCATTTGTACAGTTAGTCTAGGCATCTTTCTTGGACGAAAGGCTTTTAATCCAACATATAATAGCCTCCTATTGGTGGTACTACTAATACTAATTAATACTAATCCCCTCTGCTGATAGACATTAGAAAGCTTCTTACATAATAGTCTTCTGTTTTTCAAAGCCATTTGAACTATTTTTCTGTCCTCTCTGGGTGTTTGTTTTTTTTTCCTTCCACATTTACCAACCCTATTTGAGCTCAAACTGTGACAGTATTTCAATTTCCTACTAATATTACTATCTGTTTGAGTTGACACCCTGCGTTTTCCTGAAATTTCTTTCTGTTCAAAGTTGCTCGCTTGCAATAACACATTAATCTGTACAACTTTCCGTGGACTCAAATCACTATCTTTAGCCATATCTGATCACTCTTAAAAACTACCAAAATATCTGAAAATAGCGGTACTATTATTAAAATAATACAATAAAACACTAGTATACACCAATTATAACAAATAATATAAGAGGGAAAACATCACAAACACACACAACTTCCGTGAAAACAGGACATCAACTAAACGTGAAATATGCAATACACTAAATAATTCACCTAATTTGGCATTGTTGCCAGATACTACCACACAATAATTTGAACCTTGGTAAATAAGTAGTAAAATATTTATATTATCATGGTGTATTAAAATAAATTCCAAAAAGTTGAAATTAATTAAATTTCATTACCTTTTTATTCAAAAATAGCAAATTTTTTAAAATAATCCATAATAATTTGACTAGTACAGTATATATATATATATATATATATATATATATATATATATATATATATATATATATGTGTAGAGAAAAAAAAACTTTTATATATATATATATATATATATATATATATATTATATATATATATATATATATATATATATATATATATATATATATATATATATATATATATATATATATATATATATATATATATATATATATATATATATATATATATATATATATATATATATATTTATATATATATATATATATATATATATATATATATATATATATATATATATATATATATATATATATATATATATATATATATATATATATATAAATGTGGGTGTGTGAAGAGAAACAAAACCTTTTTGGTCATCTTCTTTATTTAATTTCATTTGATTTCATATAATTTCTGTATTTTAAAATATTAGTAATGCTGAATTTCAAGAGGATGTGCGAGAAGAGAAATGTTTTAGGATTTTTGTTACGTTTACAAGGAGTATTCACTAAATATTCATGTATTCTTTGTTTAAAGAATAGTATGGTAAATGCTGATCATTGAATTAAGTTTCAGTAGACTATACATGGGGAACTAGTGACAGGTTTGTTAAATTTAATTAGAAAGCCTCTTCAACAGCCTGGGAAAATTTTCTTTACCTCCCCTATTAGGATTAACCAAGCACTTCCTTACGGCTTCCTTTAGATTTTATAGGATAAACATTTCAAGAAATCCAACATGTTTTCTAAAATCCCATAAAGTCATAGGCGGAATATTGATTTGACCGGAAATTAGCACTATACTAACGTCCTTGAAGTAAGAAGAAAAAATGAGCATATTTGAAAAAGAAGCTTGGTATGCATTCTTTAATTCCGTTCAAGGATCCTAGGAAAAAATAGAGATGCCAATTACGTACAATTACGTACTTTAAAAATACATTTTATGTATTAACATTTGGATTATTCCAGAGAATTTAGGGGATGTCAGTGATGAGCATAGTGAGCGATTTCACTTTGGTATTTAAACAATGGAAAATCGATATCAGGGACATTGAGATATTACTATGATGGGTGATTTGTTATGGTCTTTGATTAGAACTGATAAAATTGTTCATAAGAGAAGAGATAGATCCTATATCATCAAAGCACTTTCAAATTGGAAATATTATTATTTTAACAATTTTATTGTCTGCATATAGTCAATTGTGACATAAATCAATGAATGCACAAATGACATAATTTGACACTTGTCCTAAAAATTTAGACTATTAGTTATAAATAGGGCAAGGAAAACACTAACCAGAATCTTGACTTTCTAACCATTTTTTTAAAAGTTACAATATTGGACATGCTATTTTGATCCCTGTAGAATATCTATTTATTAATAACTTAATAACAAGAGATGTGAAATAAATTTTTGCATATGTTTAATTTTCCCTTTCTGTGTTCAAAGGCTCTAAAATTCCTGAAATTTAATATTATTATCTATAGTTTGACAGAAAGTTGTCTGTTCTTAAATAAATAAATGTGTGGTTTGTGATCCGTTATAATGGCATTCAAAGGTTGGCTAAAATTCCTAAAATTTAATCTCTAGAATGCCTGAAAATTGTCAGTTCTCAAATAAATAAATGAGTGGTTCATGATCAGTTAAAATAGTAATTTTATAACCGAGAACTATGGTTCTGAATTCCAATAAGGCATAAATAACTGAGAGCGCTTCTAGTTCTGCTAGTGAGTAATTCTTCTTAGCTTTCGATAAAATTTTAACATAGAAGTTATTATATCTTTTTCATTTCCATTCTCATCTAATTGTGCTAAAACGACACCGATTTTTAAAGTGGATAAATAGGCAGCTAATATAAAAAACTTGCTTTTATCTGGGAAAGTAATAAATGGTTCTACAAGTAATTTATTTTTTAACAAGCAGTTTTTTGTTCTAAATTCCATTGAAAAATTACGTTCTTTCTTAGGAGAGCTGTTAAACGTAGTATTTCTTAACTATATTTAAAAAGTAAACGTCGGAAGTAATTGAAAAACCTAAAATATAACTTACTTGGATGATTTAAGGATTCTAACATAGCTGGGTCGGGCGAACTTCTCAGTTGAAAACTTGGAATCATAAAATTGTAATAGATCTTTTTAAAGAAACTATACTTCTCAACTCGGATTAATTTTGCTTAATTTTCCTAAGTGCACAAACACAGTCAATAGATTTTGGAAGTGTTCTAGAATATCTTTGGACATAACTATATATAATATCATCTATGGATGAAAAAGTTGTGTGTAAAGTAAATTGGTTAAATCTCTTTTCATAACTCTATAAATGTCGCAGCAGCATTAGTTACATCTTGTAACATTCTTATACCTTGTAAATGACCTGAGTTGGACTAAAAGCCAAATATTTTCTAAATCTTTCCTGGATGGTCACGTGACTGAAGGCCGATAGAAAATCGAGAGTAGAAAACACCTTGGATTGGCCAACCTGAGATGTTATTTCGTTTTTATTTGGAATAGGGCCAATTAGACTTAACACTGACTCTGCTCATGAGCCGGAAATCAAAACTATTGCGAGCTCCTTCCCAGCTTTTTGGAAATAACTAGCAATGGACTGTCAAAAGAGAATTATCATGTTAATATTGCCCTTTTTTAATTAAAACTTTTTTGCTCAATTATTTATTTCCTGTAAGTAACGGTGATGAAGTCTATATCGTCTTGTTTTGATATGTCTTAGCATTATTTTCTAATTCTTCTGCAAAGGTAATTAAATCAGTGGAGCTTATTGGATCGTATTCTATACATAAAATATCCTTATTTGAAACAAAAATTTATATCATTTCTTCTTCTTTCCTCTAAATTGCATAATTGTAGCCCAATGGGCAATGGCTTTGGTTAATGCTTGGTTATCAGTCATAATTGAAGGCGATGCCTTTGTAATAAATAAATTGTTTTATAAAGAACCATATCGGTTCCTAAATTTAAGCAATCTTCTAAAATAAAAACATTTTTGCATATTAAAAATGTGCTTCCTATAAACAGATATCTAGATGGTTTTGTGTCTTCTATACGGTTTGTTTTGTGTAGCAATAGCTATATTTAAAGGCCGTTTCTTTTTTGTTTCGAAACCAATTTTCATTTTGAAGTTTGTTTAGAAAGCGGATTTATAGAAACTTTTACCCAAGTATATACATCGTATTTAATGCTATCATTTATAATTAAATTGTCTATGGATTTCACTTCTCTAGAATATAAATCGCTAATATTATTATACACATTCTCCAGTTCAGGTTTTAGATTATTATTAATCGGAACAACAATATGAAGGATCGGATGGTGCACCGAGCTCTGCCTTACATCATTGCAATACACCAAATAGCTGCAAGGAGCCGCTACCATGGCTCAAACGGTAGAGCGACGGAGTCGCATGGCAAGATCGCGGGTTCGAATCCTAGTTCGGATCCTAGGTAGAGATTACCTAGAAAAGTTCCCCTCCTTGAATAGGGCTATGCCCGTGAGGTGTGAACTTTTTATAAATAAAAAAAAACTGCAAAGAACTTTCGAAACTCTTCGTTCCTATTTCTGAGCCAAAAGTATGCAGTTTCTTGAGAGAGGATGTTGTTCTCACTAAGACGGGATGCAAGAAGTTGTGCGTTCTCTTTAGAAAGACCAAGATATCTAGTCAAGTCATTTAATTTACTTGGAGTGAGTGGCCTTGGCGAAGTGTTTGTAGACGTAGGCTGATATGTCACTGAAGCGTCAGTGTCATCCATTTCTATATCTTTTATATTGTCTTGTAGCTCAGTATTTTCAGGTGGAGAAGGAACTGGAACTCCTGGACCATGTGGTTGTGGTTTAATGGCAGAAGGAACATCAGGGTAGACTACAGTGTGCTTCTTCTTCTAATTGATACCTCAAAAAAGGTTTCGCCTACTTAATTTACATAATATTAATTCACTCGACCCTCGTTTCCACACTTTTATATACAATTTTCAAATCAGGAAAATTTACCAATTTTAAATACAATCAATTTTTATATACAATTTAGAGTATATATATATATATATATATATATATATATATATATATATATATATATATATATATATATATATATATATATATATATATATATATATACATACATAAATATATATATATATATATATATATATATATATACATACATAAATATATATATATATATATATATATATATATATATATATATATATATATATATATATATATATATATATATATATATATATATATATATATATATATATATATATATATATATATATATATATATATATATATATATATATATATATATATATATAATTAACACAGTTTAAAATTGGAATAATACATAATTATTTTTACACACAATTACAATTTCAATAGACTACCAAAAGATTTTTATAAACCTTTCTAGATTTGTCAATGACTATATTCGTAAAGTAATTATCTCCCCTTTGAGATTGGTCATGCAAAAATAGCAGTCTGTAATATGGTCCTTGCCTTCTCTCCACACCATAGGTACACCAAATGACAAACAGTTCGTTTTGCCCTCACTCCAGCGCTGTAAGGCTATGATACAGGCTTTGAAGCACATATGTGGATCAAAGGTTTTGTCTTGATCTCCTAGCTTTATTCCAAAATATGCATTGTAAAGGAACTTTACTAACGGCGTTATAGTGCATTGCTGGTCACTAAAAGTTACTTTGCCACACACATAACAAAATCTATCAGGACTGTTTTTACACTTTCTATTCATTTTTATGAAATATTAGGAGTTTTGCTAATGTATCTGCCTGCAAAAAAATTCACAAAGATAAATAAAGCTTTAGAAATACTCTGTAAACACTTTTCCTAGATGATAACAGTCATGGATTAAAGTAAGAACACTTAGTTGGAGAGTGAGCAAGTAACACACAACCACTCGCGCCCGCGGTCAGCTAGAGCTAATGCCATCTAGGGAGCTCGGTCTGTATCTTAAAAACTAGACCTGATTGAGCAATATGAATGCTTGATTTGGATTTAGGTGACAAATTTCATTAACAACCACCTATAAAACAAACCCCCAGGAACATTTTGGTCCCAGGCCTGTGTAATGAAGAAACTCTATATAGGAAACTAAATTTAATACGAAATAAAAATCATGAAGTGTTTACAATACAAATTACTAAAATAGCCTTATCGAGAAATGATGATAAACTATATATATTATAAAACAATATAAGCACATTAGCTTTAGGACATTATATAATAAGTTAGTTGGAGCCAACATTTTAGTTGTAAGTAGTTTTAAATTAGGTTTAAGAAAAAAACAAAAAAATTAAAAAAAATATTCCATGTTAGTTAGTTGTAAGTAGTTTTAAGTTAGGTTTAGGAAAAAAATAAAAGAAATAAAAAAAAATAATGCATGTTAGTTGTAAGTAGTTTTAAGTTAGGTTTAAGAAAAAAACAAAAAAATAAAAATATATTGCATGTTAGTTGTAAGTTGGCTGTAAGTTAGATACATGAAAAAATAAATCATAGGGTCCTTGCCAGGGACCCCATACAAAAATATGTAGAAAATGAAGGTAAAATAAATTATGAAAAAATAATGTAAGAAGGTTCGAAACAGGTCCCCCTTGAAAAATTTTTTTCAAACGAATACAATTATTTTTTCTCTATAATAAATAATGGAAAACATTTTTATCCATTGGAAAGATGAGAATAGCAGAAATAATCAAGAACATCAATTCTTATTACCATCTCCTAATTGTAGAGCTCTAATAATTGGAGAGTCTGGACGTGGTAAAACGAATTACTACAAAAAATGTTACTTATTGATAAATGGTTAGATTATAATAATTTATTTGTTTTTGGAAAGTCTTTACACCAGCCAAAATATAAATTAATAAAATCAAAATTTGATATAAGACATAATAGAAACGAAGTTCTTGAATTATTGGGGAAAGGTTGGGTGACATCGATTCATTTTTTAGAAATCTACCTAAAAAGCATAAAAAATCAAAATACAAGGTAGAATATTATGAAGATTCTTCCAAAATTCTAGACCCAAAGGTTGTTAACAAAAAGAAGAAAAATTTATTTGTGTTTGATGATATAATGAATTATTCAAATCAAAGTAAAGCTGAAAATTATTATACGAGAGGAAGTCATAATAATAGAAGCTCTAATTATATTAGTCAAAACTATTTTAAACTTCCTCGTCAAACAATACGATCAAATGCTAATGTATTTATATTGTTCTCATTGCCTATCAAAGATGTAGTTAATATTTTTAATGATTTCATTTCAAAATATATGACGTGGGAAGAATTTCATAATTATTGTGAAACTGTTTGGAAAGAACCATTTGGTTACATTGTTATAAATAAAAAAATTGTCACCAGAAGAAGGAAGATATCAAGCTAATTTTAACTCTATACATACCTAAAAAGTTTTTTCCTCTTAAATAAATGTATATTTACAATACAACTCGAAAGGTTCATAAAGAAAATTTTATTGAGACTAATTCAATAAACTTAACCCTTGAAAATCAAAACTATATTAATGAATTGAAATTATTCTTAAAGACGAAAACTGGTTCAGGATTGTTAATTTCAGCGTTGAAGAAACTCCCCTTAACAGAAATACATTTAAATTTACCTAATAATGTTCCATCGGAAAATATTGAAAACGGATCGTTTAGGAATACAGGAAAATATTCATATTGCGGTCCAGGTACGTAAGTACAAAAAAGATTAAAAGAAGGATATAATGGTTTTAACTGTTTAGATAAGGCCTGTAAACAACATGATATAAATTATTTAAAACATAGAGATACGAAAGAGAGAAATGCGGCAGATGATCTATTAGCAAAGCAAGCGAGTGAAATTGCGGTAGATCCTAATGAACCAGAGTACGTAAGAAAAGACGCGAGATTAGTCACAGGGCTTATGGGAATAATATCAAGGAATATAGGAATGGGTTTATCATCAAAAAAAGGGTTAAAGAACTCGCGCAATCGGGCTCTGAAAAATTGAGAGAATTATATTATAATCCCAAAACTGGAAACTCTCGAATCAACGACTTAGTACGAAAAGGTGGATTATCTTCTAAGATAGTTAAGGACTGTCTAGATCATCAAAACGCTTATACATTGCATAAACCAATAACACATAAATTATCAACGAGAAGAGTAATGGTCTCTAGTGTTGATGATCAATGGCAAGCTGATTTAGTAGACATGCAAAAATATAAATCTCATAATAAAAATATAAATTACGTATTAACAGTTATAAATATATTCAGTAAATACGCTTGGGCTACTAATATTAAAAAGCAAACTGGAAATGATTTCGCAGAGGCATTTCAAAATATATTTAAGGAAAGAATTCCTAGAAAAATACATACGGATAAAGGACTCGAATTCATAAATAAACCAACTTAAGAGCTATTTAGAAACCATAGAATACATTATTTCGCTACAGAGAATGAAACGAAAGCTCAAGTAGTAAAAAGATTTAACAGAACTTTAAAATCTAAAATGTGGAAATATTTTACAAAAAACAAAACAAAGAAATGGATTGATATTATCCCTAATTTAGTAAAAAATTATAATACAAGTTCTCATAAAAGTATTAAAATGACTCCTGAACAAGGATCTCTTGAGAAGAATAGTAAAGTTGTGTATGAAAATTTATTTCCTCCTACTAAGTCGAAACTTAGGAAACCAAAATTCATGTGATAGGTAAGAATTAAAGATAAAAATTTAAAGATTTTAAAATAGGTTATCTTCCAAACTTTACAGAAGAAATATTTATTATATCTGAAGTATTGAAAACAAATCCTATAACTTATAAAATAAGAGACATGTGTGATGAAGAGATTAATGGAAATTTTTATGAACAAAAAACGGTGAAATATGAAAGTGAATTGTACGAGGTTGAAAAAATATTAAAAAGAAAAAAAGAGAAAATATTAGTTAAATGGAAAGGATACAATACAACATCTTGGATAAAAGAAAAAGTCACGGAAATATAGAACGTGAAACTAGTGAAACCAGATAAACTAACTTGGGAAACAGCTAAAACATCAAACCGTTTCGCTTTCAGTCTAACATAGGATATCTGTTTCAGAAAGTTGTTTAGCTTTTTCCTGTTTCTTGTTTAGCTGTTTCCTGTTTCTGTTTTTTTTTCTCTATAATAAATGGCATATGTTAATATTAAAGAAAAATCTGATTTAGTAAATATTAGAAAGAAACTTCAGAAAAATGATGCAATGAAAACAAATTTCTTTACAAGTCTCGCATCAAGAAAATATTAAACTACTACAACAATTAATTGAACCGATTAAGGATATAACTACACATCAAAAAGAAATACTTGAAACTCAACCAACACTACCAGCTCTTACTATTCATTTCTTTAGCTATTGAAAATAACAGAATTAGGAAAATAATTAGAAATAATGAAAGAAATCTGTATTATGGTAAATATGACAACGCATTCGGTATTAGAGCGATTGAAGGATAGAATTTCAATAGGGTATAAAAATATTTTACGTTGGTAATAATTTAATTATTGATGACCATCAATATATAGGTACTGAAGGTTTATGGAAACTTTTAACCTTGAAAAACCTGGAGAAGTTTCTAAAAATGATTATGATAATGATAAGAAATTAATGCTACAAACTAAGTCGTTTTTAAAGGATGGTTAAACTAGTATTAAAGTGAATAGGGGTAATAAATATAAGATCTTTATTAAACTATTATTTGATGAATATCAATTGCTTTAAAGACATAAAGAAAAGAGCATCAGAAATACGTCAGAGAGCAAGAACACCAAGAAGAAAAAGTATTGGAGACACTCCTCGAAGAACCAATGTAGAAGATGGACCTGATATTTCAGGCACGGGATTTAAATTTTTACCTTCAGATCCTGATGAGCTTGTTAATAGATATAGAATATGATTTACAGAAATTCAATCGGGTAATACTAACATTTTTAATGAGATACAAGCTATTAATGGTGAACTGTTAAGATTAAGTATACTTGATAAAGCTTTAATAGAATCTTTTAATAACTTTTTTTTCTGTAATAAATAAGCATTGTGTTATCTAGTAATACATCTGTTTTCAAATATAATTTTTATCCTTCTTTAAAATTAGAAAAGTATAAAACACTTGAAATAGATTTATTAAATAAAAATACGTATAATTCAATACCAAATAGTGATGAATTAAATAATAAATTTGCATATGAATATAACGGTAAAATTTTTGAAAAATTATTTCTAACCGGAGCTTATGAAATCAAAGCGATTAATAATTACATTCAAGAACATCTTGTTAAAAATAAGCATCCAGAAACATTCAGTATTGAAGCAAACAACATAACTATGAAATGTATTATTCATGCTAGGAAGGCTAATTTTATTATATATTTCAATGAAAAGTCATTTAAAAATCTTTTAGGATTTAGTAGGGATGCTATTGAAGGCATTGGAAAACATGTAAGTAAAAACATTGTTAATATTTTACCAGTAAATTCTATCTTAGTTAATTGTGATATTACAGAAGGTTCTTACCTTAATGGACATCAAAAACCAATTTTGTATAGTTTCTTTCTCGATGTTCCTCACGGTTATAAAATAAATGAGAGAACTAATACAGTAGTATATCTACTGATAACAATTCCAACTGTTAATTTAATTCATATTTGGCTTACTGATCAATATCATAAACCGTTAAATCTTCGAGGAGAAGAAATAACTATTTGATTACATTTAAAATCAACATAAGCCTTTTTTCTCTATAATAAATGGAGTATAATTTAAATTGGAAGGAATCATCAGAAATAGATGATTCAATTAAATGATTTGAATATCAAGAATATGAACTTTATACAGGAGTTGATTTAAATAAACCTAGTGATATAAGAATATCAGCTCAAAATCAGTATGAATTTTTACTACCTTCTAGAAGTTATATTTATATCGAGTTATCTTTAAAAAAAGAAGATGGATCAACATTTGAAAAAGATCAACCTGGAACTGGAACTGGAACTGGAGCAGGAAAAGAATTATATATAAATTTAATTAACAACGGAATCATGTATTTATTTTCAAGAGTTGAATATCAACTTGGAAATAAAGGTATGCCAAATCCTGGAAAATCATCAACTATGAAAGGACTTTTAACATATCCTCTCAATTATTTAGAAGGTATGAATTTTATGTGGTCACCTGATAAATGTGATAAAGTATGTCAAAAAATAATAATTTTGGATATATAGAGAGACACAAATACTAATTCAAGAACTCATCGGGGAATTTTAGTGTAGCTATTCCGTTAAGTCATATATTTAGATTTTGCGAAAATTATGGTAAAGAAATTTATGGCATAAACCATCAGCTTACATTAAGAAAAGAAGAAGATAATGATGTTATATTAAAATCGTCAGATAAAAACGATGATGGTACTTATAAAGTTCCTGATGGTAAAATTATTTTATCGAGAATAGTATGGAGTATCCCACACGTAACACTTACAGATGAATATTCAATAAAACTCTATAAAAATATTCAAAATAAAGTTACTTTAAATATTAATTTTTTGAATAGACAGTGTGAATCTATAGAAGTAAATCAAGGACAACAACAATTCGATTGGAGATTAAATGTTACAGCCGGATCTGAGAAGCCTCGATTTATAATTTTAGCTTTTCAAGAAACATATGGTGATAATCAAATTATGAATAGAGGTATATTTAATCATTGTAATATAACTAACGCTTTTGTTCAGCTAAATAGCGAAAGATGTATAGAAATGGATCTTCGACTTGATTTTAATGAGAATTATTATATAACCGCTTATAAAATGCTATCAGATTATTTTAATCATATACTTTAATAAAAGAAAATTGTATTATTAGTTTAATAGAATATCAAAATTTGTATCCATTGCTGGTATTTGATGTAAGTAGACAATCTGAAAAAATAAAAAAATCAGTGACAGATATTAAAATAAGAGCAACTTTTTAAGAAAAATATTTCAAAACCTACTAAGGCTTATGCATTAGTATTATCAGATCGACTTGTGAAGCTACAATCTGATGAAAATAAATGAATATCGCTTTTTAATTTTTTTCTCTTAAATAAATAAGGTACTACTGTATTTAATGTAGAAAAATAGCATATACTGAAAATGTTCAAAAGGTTATGACATAACAAAGTAGTATGCTTAGAGGTACATGCTCAGAATGTGGAAGAGTAAAAACCAATTTGCCTAATAAAATATAAAAATTATAAACAAATAAAAAAAGGAAAAAATTATATATAAAATCTTATATATACAAACTTTTTTTCTTCCTAAATAAATGACGTACAACGATATGAAAGTATATCTTACACCAAATCAGGTAAAGAAGTTAAACAAAGCATTAAATAAAAAATCTTCTATATCGTTTAGAATTAATCCGAAGGATAAAGGAAACATATCTCTTCTCCTAACTCTAACTCAAAAAGCTAAATTTTTAAAAGGTATACCACTTAATTTAAAATTAAGCATATCACAAGTAACAGCCTTGGCAAAATACGGAGGATTTTTAATAACGTTTCCAACATTATTAGTAGCTGCAAGTGCAATCGGTTCTCTTGCTGGTGGAGATAGCGCTATTGCTAAAACTGTAAATGATAAAAATACGGCATAAAAGCAATTAGAAGAAACTAGAAGGCATAACCTTCAAATGGAAAAAAAGAAAACAAATGGAAAATGTATTTTTTTTAAAACCATACCCTCGTCGAAAAACTGGCGAGGGTTTATTTTTAAAACCATACAAAAGTTGAATATTCCGATGTAAGCGTTGAGTCAATATGATCATGAAATATGTTAATCAACCTAAAATTCCAAACTTTGAAAGAATTTATATGAGATGCTCTTCCAAAAAAATCTAATAAAAAGGAATCTGGAATCTTAAATTTGGATTCAATTAAAGGTTTAGGAACTCATTAGACATGTTGGTTTAAGAATTGTAATAACTTACGCTATTATTTCGATTCATTCGGTTTTCAACCTCCGACTGAATTTGAAAATTATTAACAATGCGATATTGTCTATTCAACGTATCAAATACAAAGAATTGAAAAAATTTATTTGCGGTCATTTGTGTTTATTCGCTCTTTTCGGAGTAACCATAGTGAAAATAAATTTTCACTCAATTCTACAAGAACTTTTTTTCTCTAAAATAAATGTGTTAATAACTTTGGTGAAGGACCTTTAATAAGAAGTGGACCACCAGGAACGCGAAGACCTCCAGGACTGTCAGGAATTGGATTTAAATATTTAGATGAAGAAACTAATTTTGATATCGAAAATAAAAGGCTGGCAAATTCGGCTAATCCTCGAGAAGAAAACGATGTTACTACAAAATTTTATACAGATAATTTGGTAAAAGAAACAAGAAGTATGGTTGATAAAATGTTAAAACAAACGGAGAATATGAATAAATTAATAACTGAATTACAATCTGAAGGTGATCATGTTAAAAAATTTGTTGAAGAAATAAAATCTCAACTCTTTGATATGCATAATAACTTTCTGTTAAAAGATACTTTTGAAAACGTCTTAAAAACGATTAATAAACAGAATTCAACTCTTAGTGAATATAAAAATAATTTTAAAAGAGAAAAGTGTGCTTACGAAACAATAATTTTTCAAACAAATTCAAAATTAGAATCAGGAAAGTTTCCGTTCGTATTAGGAATGAAAGGACCATCTTCGAAGAAAACTGGTTATGTCATGCCATATGAAGGATTTATAGATACAATTACATTGGCATCTCTAGATAAAGATCGATATATTTTAGTGAAGTTATTTATCAATGGAGATGAATTTAAAGATTTAGATATATATAAATATAGTGATACAGATTTTAGAATTAATAGAATAAAAAGCATTCATCTTAACGAAGGAGATATCATAAATTTTCAAGCTGCATGTGATACAACCAATGAAAAATCTATGCATACTATTCATTTGTTTCTAAAATACGATACAGGAAATCCGAATGACCTTTCCGAAAAAGATATATCAGGAGGTGAATCTATTGAGAATAAGAAAATTACGATGAATGATATATTAGAAAAGATAGAAAAATATAGAGGGGTGCCTATGGGAGAGATGAAGAAAGAAATGTGGAAAGAGGAAAGAGAAAATTTGCTAAAGAAAAATGAAGATGAGGAGATGACTATTAGAATTATGATGAATATAAAGTTGAGGGATATTAAAGAATGAATGTAAACTATAAAATTAAAAATAGAAAACTTTTTTTTCTATATATTAAATAGATGGAGAGCAAATCAGAGCTAATTAAAATTTTGAACTATTCAACTAGTTACGTGCACACTACAAAACTATCTGATTTAAATAAAGATGTGATTTATAACATTATTGAACTTAGAAAAATAAATACAAAATATGGTCTCGCAATGTTTGCAATTCTACGTGTGGGAGAGGATAA
>JABUQX010120439.1:15000-45292 GCA_015478945.1 Trachelipus rathkii | reverse complement strand
ATAATCGGCTTCATTACGCACGTCCATTATCCCTATCATAATTTTCACCGCTGGCATCTCATTCTTACATACACCCACCGGTGCTCCTTCAGCGCCTTTTCCCCTCGGACTCCACTCTTTACCTCCTTCTTCACCTTCTTTTTTTATCACCCTATTCGACCATAATCTTACCCACTCCTTCATTTCTTCATGTCTCTTCAGACAATCTTCGTTCTCTTGATTAGTCCTCCTCATCACACTGACGGATGAAGCTTCTTGAGGGACGTATCGCGGGAATACCATTTATTCAACATATACTCTACTTTCCATATCGGGCTTTACACCTCTCTGGACTTCTCGTCACTTCACTCTGCCACAGCATCGTATATTCCTCTGACCCTTTACAGTGAGATGTATCCAAAGGAGTACAATTGGGGAGGACATCTAATCAACGTTCACATCAAGCACAACCCAGTGTAGCTTGTGAGTAGTTAGAATAATTTTGATCAAGACACCTTACATTGTGCCACGTTATCTCCATTAAGCTCGTACCCAAACTTTCCAGAGGCAATCTCTGCGCTCCAATCAATCTTCCCCTTACTAAATTCTGGCACAATGCTTTAACTACCATTCTCTTTACCAATTCTATGAACTGTGTCCTTTTCTCATTCCCGTATTCTGTCCACAAACGCACAAAATTCTAGTTCAGCCCAACAACACTGGTGAGGACACCTTCGGTAAAAACGTCTACTTGCTGTTCAGATATCGCACTGCTAATAATTTCTTCTGTACCCTCATCTTTTCTTCCTACTCTAAGACATCATCCTTTCTTTTCAATGTTTACACTCTCTGCAACGATAGATTACTTGTTTATAACCTCCTGGAAGGGTTATATTTCTTAGAAGTGTTACCTGCTTGGGTAAGCATGGCGGGTGTCATCTACCGTCCAAAACAGCTGTCTTCAGATTCGATGGTGCCGCTCGAGTCGTTCCTACAGATTCCAGCAATCACTCGTTGACAAGCTCTTTCTTACGGACGCGTATATAATTCACCAGTGTCTTCCTGCTGTCTCACCCTGAAAGTTTCACATTCGCCTGTGAATTCCATCACTCTCCATCTATGAGCACTCTTTTCTCTCACTCACGGCTATTCATTCTTCTTCTCCCCTAACCTTTGTTGTGTGAGTGGCTATGTCCACCGTCTCTGTGAACTCACCATCTATTTACCACGTAGGCAATAGACTGATTTTCTTTAAAGCCTAAATTGTACTATTTACATCGGAGGTCCCCTGGTACATCTGGTACATTCTTGGTACCTTCACTCAACATTTTCTATGTTCAGGTCACACTGTGGAACCTCTAACTATCTCTTTGTCTTCTGTACACTTCGTCAGTCTGTGATGGACCCTTGCTCTTCTCAACACACAATGATGCTTGGTTGGGCTCGGAATTCTTTCTGATTATTGCTCCAAGATTGTGGCTGTGACGTTAATTCTCTCCTAAAAATCTCCTTTACTCCGAGACATCGCCATTCTCCAAAAATTATGATTAGTCTCTGTAGGTTCTTCTTGAGAACTTTCCTCAGCGTTCTCGGCGATGGGAATAGCAAACTTCTATGGTTATGCTCAGTCCTTCCCAATATGAGGACCTCGACACACAGTCGACTCCCACGCGATCGGCTGGAACGGGGTAATGCACCTCTGACATTCCAATGAACTTAAATTATAAGCCGACTTCCCGGCAGCGCATGCTGCGGTCGTCCTACCACAAAGTAAGGGGTGTCCCCCACGGTAATCGTCGCGAGTTGGAAGCCTCTATCACCGTTCGGTGATCAATACTCAGTTCTTACGTTGTCACCAACAGTAACACTTCTTAGGGTACACGTACTCCTTTTCACGAATCAAGTCCATTGAGCTAACCAGTAAATCACAGGAAGATGCCGGAGTGCTATCTCGATTTCCGTTGACACCGTCCCACTGAGAGCTACAGGGCAATTCGACACGTGGTTCCTCCTCTGTCGTGACTGCGAGTCCCTTAAACGCCGGGCAGTCGTTCTCTTCATTCACCTCTTTTTGTTTTACTTGCAACGCATTCTTTGTATCTCACTACTACCCATCTTCATAGTTTGAAATTATGGAGGCTCTACGAGATCTCACAGTCGAGGATAGGTGAACATCCACACCTATAGCACACTTGATCGTAAGTCTCACGACAAAAGAGCATCCAGCCCTCGGCTCACTACTACTGCGTTGATGGTTTTGTCTGTCAGCTATTTCTCAGCTGTTGCTTCTATACTCTTACCCATTTGGTCGTTAGGCGGCTGAGAAGAGGCTACGCTTTCATGATGCAGCCGGGTTAAGTCAGATCTAAACCTTTTTATCTCGGTTGACTACTGGTGCAAATGAACCCCACTGACCTTCATCTCGATCCCGTGACAAATTATTCATTACATTTGTGATTGCTTTATCCGCTGATTATGATCGTGGTACTATTTGTTTACAAAATTTCTAAATGATGAGGCTCCCATATAACCCTCTGAAATCTGGACTAAATCTCCTCGGTACCTTCTCTTGTTCCTCAAGTATGTAGCAAGTTCTTTCGGGACAGTATTTAAATACTTGTCCACTGAGAAAAACTCAATAAGATCATCTGGTGTCATCGTTACGTTTGCTCGGTATTCCACTGGTCCTCAGAGCTTCAATAATTCTCTTTCAGGTACACCCTTAGGGTGTATCATTCTTCGTTAGCGGACTTACACATTAATTGTTTTATTCCAGACCGCACCGAACCTTCACTGTCTCTGAGACCCGTATCTCTCTTTACCACGAGCTCTTTTAGGTTCATTCTCAATTTTTTCTAATCGTTTTTTTCCGACAGTTCAAGTTGCTTGTAATTACTGCTTGAACCGCCTTCTCTGACTCACAAGTAGAATGACCCTAAAACTCAGACCGTGCTTTCCCGTAGCGGCGTATGTTCATTTGCCTCACGCCTGCTTTCACGAGCACATTAACATATCTATTCGCTCGATGGTCATTCTAGTCTTCTTCGTCCGACAGAATTTTGAAGCTTCAATTTTCTCAGTATATTAGCGGCTAGAGAGTGCTCATTGGCTGCTTTGATCTTTGTGGCGCTAACTACTCGGTGCTCGGCATCGCTTATCGTGTCTCGCATTCAGCGGTCTAGTTCAATACTCTCGTAAGGCCATTATCCTGCTCTGCTGGCTTATCTTCTGCATATCTCTATGTCTATTTCCACTCATATATGAAATTAGCGTCACCATTCTCTATTGTTTCTTGACGCTCCTGGTTGTGAACGAGCGTTTTCTCTGTCTCTTACCGTTCTTTATCAGAACTTGTACCAATTAGACTTTAAGGGCTTTTCTCCGCTTTCACTCAGAACGTGGAGACCTTTTCTAACTTTCTCGCCAAGCTCATCAGTCTCCCTCTATGGATATTCATTGCAACTGCCCTTACATTCTTCTTCAGTACCACACAAGTTAACATACCCAGAATAACGCCAAGGAAGAGCTCGCAGCCAAAATCTTTGTGCGGTTTGGCAATCGCCAATGTCTCTCTTAGGTCGTAAGTCCTCGTACCTTGTATTCACTAAAAACAAACGTAATTAAGGCTCAAGACTCCGACCCGAGTAATATAAAAACCCTATTACTTAAACATGACATTAAAATTAATTATAAATAATTTATCTAAGTTATAGAAGCCATATATAATTTAATATCTACTTATCTCAAAATAACAATAAATTATTAATTAATAATTAAGTATAAATATAATCAACTTTATTTATATACCTAACAATCACTCAAATTCATCTATAATTCTCTAATACATAAAAATGAATAATATGCTAACCATGGATACACTATCACATAAAAACTAAATATACACAATAACTAAAATAATATAACAAAGAAATATAATATATATATATAATATAATAATATATAATATATATATATATAATTATAATAATTAATATTAATAAAAATATATATAATATATATTTAATATATAAATAAAATATATATTATATATTATATAAAATCAATAAATATTATATATTTAATATTATAAAATATATATTATTATATTAATATAATTATATATATATATATAATATTATAAATTATATTATAGAATATATACTATATATATATAATATATTGATATATTTATATATATATTAATTATATATAATATATATATATATATTTATATAATTAATATATAATATATATTAAATTCCACTATAAATGTATACTACCTAATATTGGTTGGCCTTGGTCGATCTTGTGGTAACTATTTGTCATATATATATAATATATAATATATATTATACAACACATATATTTATATATATTATATAGTAATATAATATATATATATATATATATAATTACATATAATAAAAATTCTATAAAATTTACCAAAATCTAAATTAATTTAAAAAATGAACACAAAGCGAGTAAAAGTCGAGATTACGAAAATCACTATTTTCGCTTCACGCAACTTTAAATTTTTACCTAACCTAAACAATATAATATAAATATATATATTATATATATTAATATATATAATAAATATATAATACTAATATATAATAATATATATAAATATTATATATAATATAAATAAGAGTATAAACCCTACTATATTTATATTACCTAAAGACTATATATATAAATAAATATCCTTGGATATTTATCTAGTATGATATACCTTATATAATCTATATTATATATATATATATAATATATATATATTATATAGATATATATATATATAATATATAATATATATATATTATATTATATATATATATATATATATGTATAGTATAATATTTAATAATGAGATATGAGTATAATAATTATAGATATATAAATTAAGGTGCTATCTAGTATATAATATATATATATAATTATATAAAGTAATTTTATTTCTTTCAATGTACATGTCTATATATATATTATATACTATATTAATAATAGTATAATATAGTATATTATATATTCTCTAAAAGGCGAGCTATAATAATAAGAAGAAGAAGAAGAAGAGTCGTTTTTAATGTTCGCAAATAATAAATATTCAGTTATGACCTAATCAAATGCTATTTCAACCAATTACGCATAAAATCAGTTTAATAGGCAACTCGAGCAAAAAAATAGGCACCATGGGATATACAATAACGCAGGCGATGTTAAATGGATATACTCCCAATGTTCATATAGTGGCATACACACATTTAAACATTGGGCAATATTAACTATAATTTACCTCCAAGCATTACTATATTGAATGACTACATCTTTAGAACAATCTACTCATCACAGTTAGCAAAAACAACAATGGAACAAAAACTTTTCTCAAAACATTCAGTAAAAATGACAAAATAATATCACCTAACATTCTAAGACGCTAAAATGACCCACTATAATTATCAAAATAAAAACCCCGCAGACTCAGGAACGCCACCGAAACATAAAGTGTGAATGTCGTGTTAGTAATAATACACTAGAGAACGTAATTCATAGTACTTAACTCTTCTAGCAGATAAAACCTTGGCAGCCCCTGACAAGGACAACCAACTATACTTTCTAAATTCTCGAGCCTATATCGTATCAGGGTATCCAGACCTCCTTTGAATAATTATCCCTGCTGCAATATTCAATGCAATTCTTAACTCAAAACTACCACCAACTATCTCCTGAAGGTCTTCAATGGAAACAACGGTCGAACTCTGTTTAATTATGAAAACCATCCAGGAATAATAGCTCCGTTATCAGTGGAATTACCTTGGTAATTATTCAAATGTTTGATTCAATAAAATCAGTGTCTTGAGAACCTAATATATTATTAACTGGAATATTTAAATAATAAAGGCAAACTCTTTTACACTACATGATTACATAAAACCTCCACGCTGGATCACGTTTTATAAAAACTTTATGTACTTAATAAAAAATTATACTGCTATGTTAATACAAAATGAACAGAATGCAGACGAAGATACCTGAATCTATAGGTAAATGTACAAATGTCTCCAAAAAGAAATACTTAAAGTAAATTGTCGAAAGTATCATTTGGCAAGCTCGCTGTTCCCTCTTCCTTTGTCTGTTAAGGAAAACAAAAGAGATATTCTATGTATACGAGGCAAGAATATCAGGATCACAAGAGATTATATAGATCTGGTCCCAAGAATATAAAATATATATAGAATATATATATTATTAAGAGGAGCAAAAGATGAATAAAAGGATTATCTACTAAAATTCTCGACGGGCCCTCGTTATGTTTAAGAGCTCCTAGATCACATTTGAATTTTGCTTTCTCTAACTACATGACTACGTATAAAATAATACTAACAAAAGAAATTGTTCATATGATTTAGAAGTATACAAA
This sequence comes from Trachelipus rathkii, assembly GCA_015478945.1. Classification (NCBI taxonomy): domain Eukaryota; kingdom Metazoa; phylum Arthropoda; class Malacostraca; order Isopoda; family Trachelipodidae; genus Trachelipus; species Trachelipus rathkii. The sequence goes on along the minus strand of JABUQX010120439.1, from coordinate 38,895 downwards.
GGAGGTAATCTTGCGAATAATATTTATTTATAATATGTCGCTTTATATTCGAATAAAATTTTTAAAAAATGGAAATATCTCAAAAAATTACGACGATTACGCAAAAAAACCCAATTACATATTTAAATCAGCGTATAAAGCTTATACAAAAATGTAAAAAACCAAAAAAAAAAACAAATAGCAAATTATTTTGTGGTTATGAAAAAATAAAATTATCCTGTCGAGAACAGCGGTTACGCCTTAGCACTGACAGAAAAATCAATTACATATTTAATTACAGCGTAAAGCTTATATACGAAATGGATATTCCAGAAAATTCACATTCACCTTAAAACCAGTCCCCACCACCTCTCCAAAAACAAATATGCTAACCAGCTCACCAAGCCCGAAGAACATTTTCCCCGTCTCGCTACAGCCCTAAATATCCAAAGGAGCACCGTTAACCCTCGCCGCGAAAAATCCTACCCTGTCGACCCAGCAATCAAACCCACTCCTGCTCGTCAGTACCCTATTCCTGATCCTCAAAAATAGAAATTTAAGTAAAAAAATATCATAACACTCGTCAGGGGCTGATGCAATACTCAACATTTATTCATAAATTTGGCATTGTGCAAGGTTTCATGATAAATTTCCGCCATCTCAAATCAAAAGCCGTAAGGAGTAATTATTGATATTGTCAAGTCACACCATAGTAATATTAACTATTAGATCATAAAAAATAAGAAGAGAGTGACCTAGAGAGATAAAGAAAGAGGAGAAAGTGCAAGAGTAACCTGCACCATTCTGGAAGTATCGTAAAATGAATACACACACATTCTCTCTCTCTCTCAAGGCATGTTATATTAAAATTAATAGTGAAAAGTGGCTATAAGGTTGAATATATCTAGTATGTATATAGGGGTAAAGATGCCACGATAATAGCAGGTGATAAATTATAAAATAATGGATGATATATTATATATATATATAATATAAACAGTAGTATAGACAATCTTATATTGAATATATATATATATTAAATACTATACAAGATAAGGTGATGCAAAAGGAAATAATAATGAACACTAAATGATATGTTAAATTCAAAATACATTTATAACTGACCGAGTATGAAGAGGAAAAAGGGTAAATCAATTTGAAACTAGACTTAAAAATTGTATTCTTATCTCATACCAATTTGAATTTTACAAAAAAAACTCCGATGTCATTTGAACAAGACAAGGAGAAATTATAAAGAATATCACATGGCATCACTTCCACTTGTACCATCTTTAGCCATCTCCATAGAATACTATAAAACAAAATTCTATATATGTAACACAAAAGAGAGAGTATTGAGTACATAACGAATAAATCATGATGTAGAATAATTAGACAGTGAGAGAGAGAAATCATGCTATATATGATTTTTACTCATCTATAGATGTTGAGTGAGAAGAGAAGATGCAACTGGTGAAGAAAGAGTTTACAATAAACAAAGTGTCCTATTCTGAGGAGTCGCTATAACATATAGCCAAAAGTTAGAATATCACGCCGCAATACTCAAATGCACTTTGTAGTGAAAATGCTATATATTCATGCGATTACAAATATACTCGCTTTGCTATTTTATGTAGAAACTTAAATGTAGAGATGAGAGAGAGAGAGTTAAGTGGACGTCACAAGAATGTTGTTAGTATGAAAAAGAGACGCAAACTGAGATTACATTGACCATTAGAAAAATATCAAAAGCAATATCACAACCTCAATAAATTATAACACCATATATTTACAAAATAATAATTAACTTCAGAACAAATCACAAAAAATAATGCAACTTGCATACTCGGAATAATAAAATTTACTTGAACACATAATAAAATCTACAAAAGAGTAGCGACACGGTAAAGAGACCAAACGTTGACACTCACATACACACCGGCCAAGGCGACAATAAACGAAAAGTTGTTTAAACATCATCCTCTAATTTATACCACCAAAATAGTCGATAGCAAGGAAAACATTGCAGTATCAAATTTAAAACCATTGAACACATGGTGGCGCAGCGGTTGACTATTTTCCTATTGTTAGTATTAAAATTAATAAATTAGGAAAGAAAAACTTTTCTCTAACATCTAAGATATCAATCAATATATTTCGTACTTCTGTCTTACATCATCCAAATATACTGAGAACTAACAATATCATCAAGGTCGCCAGTAACAATCGCGTCACCACACTTGTGAGTTAACAAAGCGTAATTATTCATTTATATTAATTGAATAGAAAAAGTATCTTACATCGTACATATAGATAGGCATAAACAAAACAAATATATATAGTCATATCGACAGCTCTTGTTCTTCAGACTTGTAATTTACACGTGATTGTGAATTGTGTTATAAAACGTTTTTACTATTTGTGATTTAGTTAACTAGCTAATAAACTAGGTTATTATTATTATTATTATTAAAACTGTAATGGTGGTATTAATAATAATATATGTACTAAGAGTAACAAATGATGAGGTTCAATAAAAAGAAATTATAAGGATTTTTTGAAATATATACTCATATTTTATATCAATATGAGTAGAAAAAAATATAAAGAAAAATATAACTTAAAGATAATAGTTAACATACGTAGGTAAGAAAACTAAATGACCTAAATATATAGGTATAATTTAAACAGTATACTGGATTAACTACAGTATGAGAAGTGTTAATTTAAATTGAGAGTAATACTTATAACAAGGGAATATTTAGAGGAAGTTCCTCTGGAAGGCAAGTGTACGAAAATTAATAATATGAATGGTAAGTACAATATAGGGGAATCTTCTAAAGAATATAATATGTAATTAGTGATGGTTATACTATGTACGTATTATTATAATCTAGATAATAATGAGATAATAGTGACTCGATAGGAGCGTGTATAAATGTCTCTGGTGAGAACAGAACTGATAATAATAAATACATTCAGATAAAATAATCAACTAATTAAAACATAACTATTGGACAATAGATAAAATAAATAGAGTGATGCATAATTATAGTTGATATGTGAATTATAACAATGTGAAGGATTTTTTATACTATAGATATAACTACAAGGGAATGAACAAAAAGAATAAATTTTGTAAGTGAGGAAGGAAGGGAATAAAAATGGAGTGCAAGTGGAATAAGAAAACAATAAGTAGATTTATGAAGGTAATATATATATTATGAGAGAATAATAGAATAATGGATAAAATAAATAATTAATATTCAATAATAATAATAATTAATAATAAAATATTAAATTATAAATAAGCAAAATAATAAATAATAATAGTGGAAAATACATTCGTGAGCTCGAAACCTCATAGAACAATGTGAGTGCAGTATTATAGGATGGAATATTATCGAGTGGTGAAGAGAACGGTGAGTTCTCTCGATAACAGAGATCGCTTTTATATCGCAAGAAGCTTTATTATATGATGTTCCTAGATTGTAGAGAAAGGTAGACTAGTTAATATGTAATATCATATTATATAATATATATACAACAGTTGACTGGGCTTCCCGGGTATACTATGACCATGTTATGCGAAAAAGACGGGCATTGAATAGGCAATTATGGGACTACATAAAAACAAATAATTGAAACTAATTTATTTATAGCCGTTTTCCGTAAAGCGCGAGCACTTCAAGTGTACAATACTTTTGACACACCGAACGCTAAAGCCAAATTTTACAATTTTTAGCTATTTGTAGAATTTAGTTTACTGAATGATGTATGATGTAGGGTAATTTTAGACATTTGGTTTCGCTATATCTCTTGAAGCGCTCCGTTGTGTCCGTATAAGTAGAGCATCTGGTGTAAGACGTTCTACACGCTACAGGAGCTCTTGGCGAGGCATGTACTCGGGAATGCTCACTACCAGAGTAGATCAGACTATGACGTGGTCCTCGAGCTTTCTATAATGTGGATAGTGTGATGGTGTGAGGTCGGCATGCCTGACTCACGTGATTAACGTGGCACAATTTTACATGTCCCGATTACGGGTAGTGGTATTAGGTTCGCTTTCGTTTAATTACACCTACACATCTTGTGAGTTGTTCCATCTAATGAGATTAGGTCCACAAGATGCTCAAATATCCGAGCTCGATCTGCAGGGTATTTTAGTACTCCTGAGCACAGAAAATGACAAAATAAGACGCTCATACGGCACGGTTCCTAACCCATCATTAATTGTATCACGCACTTAGAGGAGATTCTACAATTTCTAACTAATTTAACAGCCAACCTCTCTCACGTGAGTCTTTCTTCAGTCGGCCAACATTTTCCCACCGCCTCGCGGGAGCTCACTCTTTACTCCTATTCGTCACCTCCTTTATTGCATACCCTATCTCGAACCCTATAAAATCTTATCAAGCTGCGTTATCATTATCTTACATGCTTCTCTTCAACATTCTTTATTCTCGCGGTTCCTACTGTGTGATTAGTCCTCCTCGAGTATCCAGCTGACAGTATAACTTGAGTTTGTACTTGGTGCTCAAGGCGACTCTTACTTGAGACTGCGGAAACTACCAATATAAGTAAATTCATTTGACCAATATATATGTGAGTTACATGTCTTTAACGTTTCTCAGTAAAGATGCTCTGCGATATGATTATATTAGAAGATCGCTGCATTTGGCTCTCTTCACTACTCTTACTATCGCCGCAGCAATGGCGATTTCCTTGCGTCTTACACGCTACAATATATTCTCAAGAGTATGTCGCTGATTCTTATCTTAGACGTACTGTTATCTCTCCTTCTCGAGACTACCTTTACCATTGAGTGTCACTTATCTCCATTGTAAGTCGTCATTTAAACATAACGTGCACCTCAGTGGTCATCGAATCTCTAGCGGCACTAATTTCAATAATCTCATCCTCTATGTACAATAATTTTCTGGGGGCGACAAAGTGCGTTAACAAGATGTTTCTCTGTTTACCTAACTTCAATTTGATGATAGCACACATGAGTGTGGCACATTGTGTATCATATCGCACTGTAGTCTGTCACCTGTGAAGCAAGAACGACAGAAGTGATAATCCTTATCTACGTACCCACACTAATCTAGTTGAGACTACCTCGTATAACTTTACTGCGTCTCAGGATACTCCATGCAAATATTTGACTTTAAACCCGCTCCCTCATCTCCTTTCTGTTTCGTTGCCTCTCGTATAAATACTAGAAAGTAGAATTCCTTGTTTCTTGTCAATGGGTGTAAATTTCTTCCGCATTCTTTATAAAGCCATTCTGGAGGGTGGTATATTTCTTAGAGGTTAGTTAAGCCTCTGGGGGAATGCATCATTGTCATCTACCGCTCCAAACATGCGGCTGTCTTTTCTAAGAAATGGAAGGGTGGCAGCGGGGCTCTTCACGATCGTTTCTAAACAATCACAAGCAATCACTCGTTGGACCAAGTATCTACACGGTAATATACCATCTTTCAACGCTTCACCCTGAAAGGTTTCCGATCGCCTGTTGAATTCCATCCACCTCTCCATCATGAGCTACTTTACATGTCTATCACTTCACGGTCTAATCATACTGCTTTATCTCTCCACTGAGAGACTCCTTGGTGTGGAGTGTATTTAGTGTTATCACCTGTGACTCTGTGGACCTTTCACGAGCATGTTATGTAACTCTCATCCGTACAGACTTAGATTCTTTAAGGGTTATAGAAGTGTCACCTGATTACAATCGAGTGGAGGGTGCCCCTGCGAACGATTCATTCCCTTGACTTCACGCACCTACCACTCACAACATTCTTCTATCTTGAGGATTTAATTAGGAATCTATTCTTTAAGCTTATCTCTCTTCTGTAACTTCTCATCTGGGATGACCTGGTACTTCTTCATCACACACAATTATGGCTCTGTGCGCTCGGCTTCGACGAATCTATATTTGTCTGTATGGGCATGATCTCTCAGAAAGGATAATGGCAGGAGTCGGCGAATCTCCACTCAGAATGAATATGCTCTATGTATTCTTCGCGAACTGCGTAGTAGGAAAGTGTGAATGGAACGGACAGGTGCAATGTTTAGATTAATCCTTATCATTCCAAAAATTATTGTAATTTTAGTTTCTCTGATGTAATCTTGTCTTGATGAACATCCATCAGCACTTCGGTCGGATGACGTGAAGTTTTAATAGCAAATTATTCTATCTCTATATGCTGGCTTTTGTCTTCCCAAATGATGGTATTTCTTATGAGGATCCTCAGCACACACCTCCTCCAGTCGACTCTCCAACTGCTCGAGTTCTCGAGTACATGAGAGATCTGGAGAACGTTAATCTACCTCTGACAATTACTCTCTAATGACTAAATCATAAATCACGTACTCCGCAGCGCTTCTTCATGGATTCGTTCAACTATACTCTCACAAAAAGAGAGTTAATCGAGAGTAGTCCAACTCTAAATCATCGTCGTCTGACGTGTGAGCCTCTATGCTCCACGTCCGTGCTCGAATTGAGATAGCAGTATTACTCACTCGATTGTCACCAATCAAATTAAACACTTTAATAATGATTCTTAGACGTACGATCACATGACTACAACCAGTATCACGGAGTGCCTGGGCACTGATGTCCGTTCACCGTCCCATAAGTACAGGCATTCGAATCACTGAGGGTTCTTCATCTCTGGCTTTACTGCGAGTCAAACTCTCGGCGGACGTATCTCTACATACACCCTTATTGTTACTCGAACCATCTGATCTCACACTACTATTTGAAATGGAGGCTCTCAACAATCTCCAGCGAAATTGCCTCAACTCCTCTGGATAGAACTATAACCACACGGATGCGAGCACCTACGGAGTATCCACTATATCTGAGCTAGCGGTTAATTGGTTTTTGTCTCATTCGTATATTATCGCACGAGTATGGCTCTTATCTCCATTACTAGTTTGGGTCTCGATGTGCGTGGTCGTACTTTATGGTTACTAAACTCGTGAAACTTAACCAACGCCTCTCGATCCTAAAATTATGATTACCAATAGTGTATGTGCTTTTGTTTATTCCACGGCGTCGATATAATATGATTTCCGTGGCGTACTATTGTTAACATAAATTATTGATGATGTGATTCGAGTGATGTAACTCCCGTCAAAACTGACATATAATCTCCTCCACTGTGAACCCTTCTTCTTTGTTCCCTCAAGTGAGTAGGCAAGGATCTTCGGCACCAAGAGTATTTAAATACTTAATCGAACACTGAGAAAAAGCTCTCGAGGGGTAAAGTATCATTCTTGCGTGTCCAAATCTTGACGTTTATGCTGCGGTAATCCACATTCCTCAGGAGCTTCAAATAATCTTCTGCTCATGACACCCTAGGGTTATCATCCTCCGTAGGACTCATATTCTGTATTTTGGCGCCTTCCCACTTTCTGCTAAGACCTACCTTGTTAGCAGAACCTATAGTAAAAAGTCACAGTCAGATTATTGAATATTTGCTTGGATGATTGAAACTTTTGACAGACTTCTACTTCGTTAAGGCAGAGTTGACCCGAAAATTTTTAAGTGCATGTTCATCGTGTCACGTGGATGGTGCATTTGTATCGTATCCGCCTGAACTTTGCATAACGATTAACAAACATTAAATTCGGCTCAGATGTATCATTATACACTAGGTGTCTCATCATACTAATGGATATAGACTTCCTCATAGATTACCGCGGGTATTTGAGTTATCAGTCAGTGTTAAAGTTGCGTATGTGTGTGTCCCTTTCTCGCCCGAGTGCTTTGAGTGAGAAACTCACTGTCTCCGAGCAGATCCAGCTGAGTGAACTGTGCACTTCTACCCCACACGTGATTGAAGCTACTGCTGATCCACGACTACGTCTTCTCCTTGTGCGTGATAAATCTCGCTATTCTTTGCTGCCTCCTGAGATGTGAATGTTCTCTCTTGTCTACTCTGCTCGCGTTCAATCGTGCTACGATCTCACTGTAACTGCTGTATCATCAAAAGGACGATTCGACTAGCTATTGGCTGAGGTGTCTTCCACATATCTTTAGCTTTTCTCCCATTTTCAGTCTTGCAACCTTCTAGGTCTATCCTCTAACTTCCCTCATCCTCAAACGTCCTAGTCTTTGTTCTCCTGTCTAAGCTCATCTTCTGACGCAAGTGCTTCTAACTTCTCCCTCAGCATAATGCTCTCTGTTACTTAAAGTCTTTGTATCTGCGTCTCTAATCTGGATGCTCGAGCACTATTATTTGCTATCTCGTATCAATCTATCACCGCTTCTCATAGCTAGTCTCTCCCATCATAACCTCAATTATTAAGCAGACTCACCTTTATTATCTCACGATATACCCATAATGACTTACTAACATATCTATACCAAATTCTCACTAGAATATATAGATAGACCATTGTTATATATAGTATTTCTCCTACTAAATCTAATTATTAATAATATATCTGTTTGTTATAATCACATAATCTAACACTTTTTTAGCGTACTCAACCGTGATATCACTCAATCACTTTAATATAGTTATATCTACAAATAATTTTTGAAATGCTGCCAATATTGAATACACGCAGGAAATAACACAAATTTCTTATACATAAACAAAATCAAATAAATGTTAATTAATATAAATTTATATATATATATATTATTATATATATACTATGTATATAATCATATATATATATATATATAATAATAATATACTATATAAATATACTATATATATTATATAATATATATATATATATATGAATGTAATATATATATATATATATATATATATATATATATATATAATTATATATATATATATATATATTAATATATTATATATATATATATATATATATATATAGTATATAGTAATCCTCAATATATGAAAGATAGATTTCATATATCATTTTTTCATAAACCTTTTTTCGACATTTCGATAAAAACAATTACCATAAATCTTGTGGGAAAAATGTATTTTCAAGACCCTAGACCCAAGGCGAGGTAAAAAGTGAGTACGATAAATCACTATTTGCTTCATACACGGCAAACTTTGTAGCAAATTTCACTCTTACCTAACTTTAAACAATCATTTATATATAATAATCTAACTCAATAAAAGTAAAATTCTATACTATAGATATAATATATATATATATAATATATATTATATATATATATATATATATATTAATTATTAAAATATAATATATAATAATAATATAATATATATATAAGAATATAATTATATATTATATATATTTATTTTATAAATTTAATAATACATATGTTTGCACCCTAATATTCATCCTATTATATTATAAAATATTCTTTCTTTAACATATTAATATATATATTTTTAATATTATTTGTATAAGTATATATATAAAATAAATATAATATAATATATATATATATATATATATATATATTAAATATTAATAATATATATATATAAATTATATATAACCTATATATAATATAATATAATATATTATATTATAATATAATAATTAATATATAATAATATAAATATAATATATATAATATATAAATATTATATATATAAATATATATAATATATAAAATATTATCATATTTTAATAATATAATTATATAATATTATATAATATTTCGAAAATTCAGTTTTATTATGTGTGTAAATTTTTAGCCAACTTAAAAGAATATAAACTGAAATTGATTATGTTAATCTAGAATGCAAAATTAATATTTACATAAATAAACACTAATAAAGAAAAAAAATCATTATTCGTAACTATTCAAACAATGAAAAATAACTGCATGTCTTTGGATAAGTTTATAATATTTTATTACATAAGCATCATATCATTTAAGAGGATTAAATGAATCCAATATACCACATGTTTTTTAATAATGGTATTCTAATATTGCGCGGGAAAAGTAATGTAGCGAAATCATACATAATTCTCACAAATTGCTATTGTAACTACACAATATCTGGCGCATTCAAAACTCAGATTAATATGAACTTACGTACTCTCACAAAAAAATTATGCACTACCACAATGCCAATATAAGACAAAATTACATGCAATTAAACAAAGTCCAGATAGGAATAGTCATTGGGACTGAAACATAAATACTCAGTGAGTTGAAGTTATAACATAGATCCCAGATGAATATTGATGAGCAATTTAAATACAGATCTCATCAATATATCCTAATTAGCCTACAGATATGCAATAATAACAAAACGAATGAGAGTCAAAGCATACTAAGCGCATATACACTACTCAGTAGCATAAATAGCAACACAATATAATAATCACACACTCAGAGTGATCATTAGTACTTAACATTCACTAAATTCTGATATTCCAGATGACTTTTAAAATAGAACTAAACAAAATACTTCAAGATAATCCCAGGTATGAACCTCTCTAAGTGAAGGAGCCAGCACCAAATTATAGTGAGTTATATAGGGTTAGTGCGTGATTAGAAAAGAGATATAAAATTTAATGTCTTAATAAAAACTAATTATCTAAATATAATAGAAATATAAATATTATAATAAACTCTCAATGGGTCAAAGTGTCCACTTAATCTCTTCCCTTCTATACTTAATCCATAATACAAATAAAGTAATATACATCTGCCGTAACGACCCATAACTATCACTTTTTGTCATCTTAGTTCGGCCTTCAACACAAGACCTTCACTCCTTAGTCTATGTTGACTACTCTATCGTTATACACCTATTATCTCTCACAGCCCTCCTTTCTTTCTAAATTTATTAATGCACCAAACATATGCAAAGTTTCATTATTAAACACTCACTGCAATAATGAAAGATCTCAACCCATCGAGACTGTTTAAATTATCCTAGAAACATAAGAATATCACAGAGGTTCTAGATCATAACGCTCTAATACGCAGAGACTCTTGATTCTTATTGTTTAAATAGACGAATAACTACATATCTCACAGATTTAATAATACTCGTATTTAATACAGTGAATATTTTAACCTATTTAGTTAATATGTAATCTCAATTAGTTTTTATATCATGAAATCAGTGTCTCTTGAGATCTCATAATAATTAGTTAATGATAATATAATTAAATAAAATAAGAATAGAGCTAAACTACTTATTGATAAATACTATAAATAGTGAAAAAACTACACTGTAATAATTTTATAAATTAATACTTATAATAAAATAAATATATATTACTGAGCATTTTTAACTCCAAAATTAAAATAAGCTTTACATAATCCGTGCAATATTTACATAAGATATAAGCTACCAATGAGATACTAATTAATTATTATACGCTGATGTAATTATGCTAAGCTGCAGTATCTGATGTTATTTTTATTATAATATACTAAAGTGAGAATAACAAATAATATTCATTAACTAGTAAAATAATTATCCTTAACCTAAAAAATTATATACAGATTTCTCGCTTCCAAATATAAATATTATCAAAAATATAAGATATAGATGAGCAAAAAATGTATATAAATTATATCTATTATAATAATAATCTCGACTCGACCTTATTTATATGTTTTTAAGACTTATCCGTCTCATAAGTTTATGATTTTATTTATTATTTTAAATACACTAATATAGCTATAGTATATTAGATACATAATCACACTCACAATTTTCTATATAGGTTGATTATGTAATTTACATTATTGATATCATAATAAAGTCTTCGAAAATCTTTTATATTTATTCGCATTCGTTTTTAATTCATACACTATTCAAAATAATAATAAGATAATATGAGTGAAAGAAACCTCTCATTATTTTTCGACGTAACTTTACATAAATAAACCTAAATTATCCACAGCATTTGTCCTAATAGAATTTTTGCATGTCCTACTCAAAAATTGTAAATAAAGCATAAATAAATAAAAAATACAAAAAAATATTATTTTTGTAGCATAAATGAACATATTATCCTCACTAGTAAATAAGTTATCTTAACATCTATTACATAGATCCCCTGTACAGCTCTAAGCATAAATCAGCGTGTATGATTGATAAGTTGTTACAAAAATATGTATTAAAATACTTACATAGCAATAATTAAATTTAAAAATAAAAAAAAAACAAATTGGGATTTTATTAACGAAATATAGTAATTATAATAGTAAAACACTGTAATCCCCCATCCCCCATATTACCATAAAGGCGGAGGTTCGGAGACTACCTCCCCGTAGAATGAGGGGGAAATAGTCTATCCCTTGATTACGTCTTTCCCCGGCACTAGACCTCGAGAGAGAAGCCCAGACTTACATACCAGTATCAATTATTCGAGCGTTTACTCTCATATGTCAGTATTCCTTTATAGTAGTCGATATAAAGAAAAATAATAATAGTGATAATATTATTAAAATAATAAAATGTAAAACTTTAACGTGAGTAAGTATGTCGTAAAAACGGGTACACCTGTGATACTCGGAAAATATAGTTTTCATGAAGACTATCTAGTATTCCACCTCTATTATATTAAAAAATTAATCTATAAAGTAAGAATATATAATACTAGATTGGAATATAATATAATGCATTAAAAATAACACAATTAAAATAAAATTATATATATAAATATTTATCGAATCTGAAATAGGTTTTACGATCACCGTTAAATGATAATAATATTTTATTTAGTTTTATATTATGTAAATCATATTATATATATAAAATGGATTAACTAATAAATCACTCAAAGTGTAAATGAGTATATAAACCGCAAAGATTTTAGTCATGAATAATGATCTATGAGTATAGGCTCTCTACGTGTACACTACCGGGGATAATACTGACTAGATATATTAAGTAATAATTAATTAGGTAGATCATTTACCCCCCCTCCGGGATATGAGGGTCTTCAATCGGATAACCTCTACGCTCCTTTTGGTGAATATATATATATAATTAATTGTGAGGTTATAACCTATAATGTCGTCATATAAGATATATAGTTTAACACCTCTCACGCCCCTTACCTCATAACGGTATCATAAATGAGTAATATATATAATATATAGGATACGATTCACCCTCGATCTATAGGCTTAAAGTCTCTTACCCTAATTCTATGTTTTATTTTTTTTTTATTTATTCTATTATTATTATTATTATATTTTATTCTTAATATTAACATTATTTGTCACATCAATAGATTTAAAACTTGCCTTAAAATTAATAAGTTAATTGATTTTTCTGTAAGGTTGGATAATGCTAATTTTCGAATAATTTATCATCTATATGACCTCACATAAATAAAATATAATATATTATTTATATCTATATATATTTAACTATTATTTACATATAGTAATAAGTACTATATTACAGCGATCACTAAAATTATGTGAATTAGTATCTTTAATATGTTACGATTCACTATATGAGATAATCAATTAAATAATATAATTATGTATATATAATATGATATGTAATATAATATCATGTGGTAAATATAATAAATAACTAACAGAAAGTCGAAATAAGAAATCACACCACCGTAAAAGGAAAGAAATTAGCGAAGGAAGGTAAACGACAAGTGATTAAATAATAAAATAACTAATAACTATAATCTAATAAATTAAATACTGATAACTCGATCAGGCGATGTCTTTTATTTTATGTAAACAAATTTTTTTTTTCATAAAGGTAGATCAAGTCTATGAAAGCTTTTAAGTAAGGGATAAATCCTATCTCGGAATCATATTTAAAACAAAAATCTATAGTAAATTCAATAGCATGTTGTGCGGTAATCTTATTCTCATAATTTACCAAGTATATCCTTGTTTAGTTGGGATAGGAATACAGACACGTGAGAACTTATATACACCCTGCTACCAGGATTAAATATAATAATAGTTGATGAAATTTTATTATAAATATAGTTGTGCTAATAACTTTGTGTGGTGGCATTAGGTAATAAATTACATAGGAAGAAAATTGAATCTGACTTCAAACTTAGCATAATAATCCGCACAAATAAATATATATACTAAATATATAATAAATATATATATAATAAATATATTATAATATATATATTATATTAATTAATATTAATACTATTATATATATTATACATATTATATTAATATTCTATATATATATATATTAGATATTAATTATATATATATATATATATATATAATTAATATATTAATATATATATTAATATATATTATATAATATATTAATATTAATTATTATACTATATATATATGTACGAGAAGTATATTTAGAGAGTAAGATGAGAAGATTAAGTAGATAGAGAAGAGATATATAGAGATGAAGATAAAAGAAAGAGAGAAGAGAAGGAGTAATAAAAAGATGAAGATAGAGAGTAATATGACTACAGTATATAAAATAGTCAAATATAATATCGATAATCTATAAAGTCTCTATGAATCTGTATAAATTTGTGTTGGTACAATAATCCTTTAGTATTATGTTTAAAATAAATAATATGTTAATAGTATTAAAGTTATTAACTAAACTGTAGTCTATAATGATAAACTACTAAATTAACAATTTTTCGGAACTGTAAATCCACAGGTAGGTGAAACTTATATAAATTAAATATCTATTTATTTATATATACTATATAATAAAACTGTATAATAGTAAAAATTACAATAATATAAATCTACAATAAAAACAGTATTATATATTAACAACTGTAACAATAAATGTAGGTAAATAATTGCTGTTTTTAAAAATAAAATTAATAAAAGTCCAGAACAAAAAAAAAACAAAATTAAGGAATATTGTAAACTTATTTTATATGACTTTCATGTCTATTTTAATTATGACCAGTATGCTTAATTATAATATACAGTTAAACAAAACTATAGGTGTGTTGAAAATCTTAATGTAAAGTGATATTAAATATATATCGTAATATATATATTTATCAGAATATATAAATAATTTATAATAACCTTTTACCTGTTATTTGATAGGAAATCTAAAGCCTATCTATATGAATGACTACAAAGAAATAAAATTATCATTAACTTTTACTTTTATTAATTTTTACTGAGAAATTTTCACTTTTCAAAAGATACCAGCCATAATCGTCTAACTCATTCATATATTAATTCACCCGTGTGCCCCAAAGTTCAAAGCTCCTCTATTTGTATGATTTATAACTATATATCTATGCCCTGAAATGATTATTTGCTCTAAACAGCTTATCTTATGTAAATCTTTTACCATTTCCTTGTTTGTTCCACATCTCACTCTCACCCATTCCATAAATTATGATGGGATAATAGAATCCAGTTCAAGTATCATAATATTAGAGTGAATGTAAATAAAATTAAAATTTATTCAAATACATTCTTTTTTAAAATTGAAAATATTCTGTTTATAATTTACAACTTAAATATATAGTGATTTATCTTATAAAATTAACAGAATATATAACATAGTATAACAATCCCTAATATAAACTAACATCTTTTTTAGTTACCACTAAATCGCTGGACAACGGTCTTTGCAATGATTTTCACTAGGTAATATTACTTTTTATGGTATTAAATTATATAATATTTATATATACCTTAAACTAAATTTAAATTGTATAAAAATATATAGTAAATATAATAATTTCTTAATATTTTATCATTTATATATCGCTTATATGCATATATCGATAGTAATATAAATATATCGTCATCCTTATACTTAAAATTTAGGCTTCAACTTTAAAATAACGCGGAAAATAAAATCTTGAGATATAGTATATTTATGAAGCCTTTACGGCAATTAATGAATATATTATTACATATATAATTCTTTTATTCTAATAAAAATTATCTCATTGTCCTGAGTTATTTATTACGTTAAATTGAAGATAAATAACTATCTCTTAGGTAAGCTGCTATTACTAAAATTATTAATTGAGAGAGTGCTACTTTAACTTCGGGCAAAAGTTCCGCAACCTGTCTAGTATTACCATAGAAACTGATACATGATCATTCATGTACTTTCTATGGAATGAGTATCTATTAACCAATCAACCCGCAATACGATGAATCAATTGTAGAATGTATTAATGTAAAATTAGAAAGTAATAAATTAAAATATATGAAAAGCAGTGCTCTCACCTAGTTAATCCCAAAAATCACAACTGTATACTAGGTGACTAATATAATTTATTTATAAAGCCAGCCCTGGGAACTGGGATAGAAGCACCCGGTTAAATACTTTCAGGTCACCCATATATCGGTTACATCAAAAATTAATTAGTATTCTCATTATTCATATAGTGATAGCTTTTCTAAACTAACTTAGTGACATTAAGTTTATTATAAATTGTTATATCCCTCATTTCTTATTACTAGACTATTAAATATGGCAGCTACCGATACAGAGGAGAAAGCTTATTTTTATAATATATGACTAACAATAATCTAGAACCTAAATCATAGTTTGTATTAATGAAAATGTATCTGATATAAATAAATTGCCACCATCATAAAATCAAAATAGTATAAATAATACTCAAACCCAACTCAGACACTTATATCATGACTTATTAGAAGGAAATAAAATTTAAAGGCATTCTATTAGTTAAATATTATACTCATATTAAAATTTTTGCTATATTTATTACTATTTCTAATTATATAGTATAGTAATAGATTTTAATTATTAGTCTTGACTAATATACAATTTACCACTCATACACGTCAGTGATAACCTAATAGAAGTATTCTGCTGCTGCTGTTATATAAGACATAAATGCAAATAGTCAGAATCATAATTAATGCATTCTTGACTTGCTCTGATGATAAGGCTAGGGTTACATTATGGTATTTTGTGCATCTCAACTGTCTAGGCATTCTACATACAATGTATTTTCTATTGTCCTGGTGCAGTTTGTTGATGCTTCCTCACATTCACCCACCATACAATGTTGCCAAAAGTATTTCTTGTGTGCCATAACATCAAAGAGCGATACTTATGACATATTATTCATCATTAACAATCAAAAAAATTTAGAGTTTTGCCCGAATTTGAAAGCTACATACTTTTTAGTGCATGGGTAATAGAGGGATTCGTCGCATTATAACTATGTTCAATACACCATCTAGATCATGTATATGTCTAGGTCTTAAATGGTGATATTTGAACATTTGGCGTACAAAATATATCATTGATATATTTATTTATTTTACTAGTAATATATTTTAACATATATTATCTATTAGCATTTGTTCAGAAATATAAATTTAAGCATTATTAATACATATCATAATGATTTAGTTTGATCTCGCGCCATATCATCATTGAGTATAGGCTACTACCAATATGTAGCATGATTGCTCACTTTATTTTTACATTATTGTTTCCACTTAGGGTTAGTTTATTACATAAGACCAATTAGCTATATTAGCTACTATATTATTAATTCCCAAACAAGATAAATGAGTAAAATAAATTTTTATTATAATTATAACTCAAGTCTTAAGATGTGTTGAATATAGGTTTGTGACGTTCTCATTTTCGATGGTAACATTTCTTCACCAAACACATAAAACTAATTATACGTGAGAAATTTTTGTACATAAGCATGATTTAATTATTCACATTACTTAATTGACTGATCATTTTATTACTTTTATTTATAAACGAAACTAAGATATAAGCTTATGAAATGTATTCTATTTACCTTAAATATATAATAATAGTTAATAAAAAACGTTTAAAATTACTTTTAAATTCATATAGCAAAAATTAATAATAAATTAAAATCAATACTAGCATAATAAAGTGAATCTAAACTGCATGCTTAAATATTACATACTAACTTAACACAATTTAATATGGAGCTGAAGTATAACACTGATAGTGAAATTTGATATAGTTACGATGAAATATCAGACACGTTATATGCACTGTTCATTGACATTGATCTTTATGCTAACATTGGATATCTGGATTACTTATGTCTCAACTCCAATAAGCAACTTAATAATAAATGCAAGCATATATATTTAGTTGATCTAGTCAATCAAATTAATCTATAATTTTAGGACATCTAAAAACATTAAATACGAGTTAGCAAAATATAACAATACTATCAATATATATGTTAAGGTCTTATAATGTTAACTTATATATTAAGTTATAAATTATTACAACTGACTTAAATTTAAATTGACATTTTTAAGTTTTAATAAATAATTATTGTGATTTTTTCATGTACCGCTTACATTATTTGGTGATAAATATTTACATTTTTTAAATCTGTATTATTTTTATAAGCCTTTTAGCAAACAAATACTATTTTATATATATTGCACACTCCCTTTCAGTTTCTCACTCAGAAATTAAATTATATTGTAACTACAGTTCAAACTAAATGAAGATTAGTAACTTTGAATTGTTATAAATGTGGCGTGTGTTACGTCATAATATGTATAATAAGTATATATATTAATATATATATTATAAAATTAATATATATATATATATAATATTTTATATATATACTATATATATATATATATATATTAATATATATATATACTATATATTATACTATATATATATATTAAATTCTTTATATAATAAGAAAATTTACTTAATGAATAATCGCATAACTACATTCTTAAACAATACTTTACTATAACATTTAAATAATATAATAAAATATAATATAAAAAATAAAATAATAATACAATAATAAATAAATATAATATAATAATAATATACATGATAATAATAATATAAATCAGAGAATATAATAAATGCATAATCTCTAATATAAACACAATGGAAGCCTTCACTATAGCACCGCGTGCTGTAATTCACATAATATTTAATAAAGATCTAATAAGTTTATATATTTTAACTCAAAATAAATATCGCTCACTAATATATAAAACAATCGAGCACTTTATGTAAAGATTTTAAAGTGATATTAACTAGCTATATGGCTTAATTTTGTACATAGTGCTATTTAATAGTATAGTTTATAACAATGAGAGCTGTTTCCATATATCAATTATTAAAATATTATTTAATAAATCTCTAGTATATACTTGCCTAATAGAATTATGTACCATTTGCTGATTACATAATACATCCATATAAAGAGTCTATATTTATGAGTAAAATTAGAGTTTTCTGAAAAATAATATTTTAAAAAAAATATGCCAAACACATGAAAATTGCACAGAAACTAAAAGAGCGGTCAAATTAATGCATGAATTTAATAGAAATAATAAGTATTATATAAATAATAAAAATAATAAATAAAATAATAATAATAAATTAATAATTAATAATAATAATAATAAATACATAATTATATGAATAAATATAATATATGTAAGACACTGACACCATATCACAATATGTCTAATAAAAATATATTAAATTAGATTCAATAATAAATATAAATATAAGTAAATAATAACTAAATAAGAGCTCGAAAATAAAAAAATAGATAATATAAATATATAATAACTTAAATATCAATAATAAAAGTCACTAATAATAATAATATATATACCAATGAATCATCTAATAATAATAAAATAAATAATAAATAAGAGAATTATAATAATAATAGAGTAAAAATAATAATAATTAGAAAAATAATACATAATAATAAATAATAAAATAAATAATAATAAATAATAAAAATAAAAATAACTAAATAAATAGAACACTTAATTAACATATAATTCCATCAGCATTCATAAATAATAAATCATTAAAAATATATACAGATAATAATAATATTAAGAATTACAATAATATCAATAAGTGAGGTTATATAATAAATAATATACTCAATAAACTCGCAACCTATACATACACATAAAGATAAATAAAAATAGATAGATAAATATTAAAGAATAATAATATATGAGTATATATGTATCTATAATAATATAATTTTTATAATAAGTAATAATATTAATAAGAAATCAATAAAGATAAAAGAAAAGCTAAATGAGATATATATATTATATGTCTCTCTCTCTCTCTATATAATAAAACAATAATTAGAGAAAGTAATTAATATAAACTAAGAATCGCTACTTATAAAAAGAACCTCTCTATGTTGACATATCACGAATAAGTTATGACATATATGGGTATGAGACAAGAATAATGTGAACACACACTCCAATAAGGGCGATTGGAAACATAGAACATATCGGTGAGGTGATGCGATGACGTTGAAGGAGATAAAAGTATAGGCTTATTATATAAGCTCTATATTCCGAGGTGTATATTTAACAAGAAAATACTTATTTTTGAGTTAGTGTCTTGCATAAAGGAGATATCATCTCGCAATGAATGTAATTATTTTAGGTCGCTCTCCATAGTACTCTACAATTGTGGACTGGCCCGGTAGAATACGTTCGTATCTGCTCCTCCTAGATAATTTCTTCTACGAAGAAGCAAGCGTGCACCTATAAGTAACGGAAGAGTGTGCTGTAAACAGTATTAGAATTATATAACAAACAGATAGCTTCATAATAATGTAAAATGTGATAGGAGTTCTTTATTATTTTATACTCACAGATACCTTCATAGATATAAACCAGACTGTGCTCCAGTGGTATAAATCTAGTATTTGGCTTTATTAGTAAGATCGTTACCGTATTAATATTACTAGTGTTATTGTACTATTATCTTATAACTTATATAATTATATTTATTTAATTATTTATATATTTAATTTAAATACTGTTGCATAATTTAAATATTGAAAAAATATTGAACCAATATCGTATTGAACCTAAAGTTGAATATCAAATATAAATTCAACTCTCCTCTTTAAGATTCTCAACCTAAAACTATCAATAGCGTAGTCCGGTCGCGTATACATTCATCCTTTCTGCTATACGCCCATGTCATTAAACATGAGAAAAGCAAATTCCTCGTGTATTAAGAGTATTATATGTTGTATTATAATAAATCCAAACAACCTGATTTCTCACCACTGTCACTAATGGTCATCTTAATTCAAACCACATAAGTTTTAACGTCTATCTAATAGAAGTTATAATGTGATAAATAGTTTCTCTTCACAATATACTATTGAATTTATTAATACAAATAAAAGTATTTTCATCATATTGAGATGGTATTTACGTCGTATTAAATCAGAAGTTTATCCTATATAGGTTTTGTTACAGGAATTACTCCATAGCTCAAAGAAAAATCCTCTATTATATATATATAAATCACGAAAGGAAACATGTTTGAGATAGCATTAAATATAGCAATGAATTATTATTATATCTACTCAATGATATTTTTTTAAGCAGAAGTATTTTACTACTTTATTTAATAGTTTTGTTTGTATATGTATAGTTTTTTCTTCATACATATAGTGATATTTTATTATTTTAACTCAAAAGTTTTATTCTCTATTATAAGGTGATATATATGAATTTATATTTTTCAACTATAGGATAATAATCTTTATCCACTTTTTCATGCTTGTTGCCTCAATATATATTAATTATTTAAAATTATTATTATTGTGCCTAATATAATATATTAATAAATGAATAAAAATAATTAAACATAGCAATATCTAATTATTGTACCTCATAGTATATTACAATAGGTTAGGCAGTGAGCTCCCATTTACATTTTTTAGGGCGTGACCAAAGTTGGAATGTAGAAATTATATCATTATAATTATTATATAATATATAAGTAACATGCTAATGGACGTAATAATAACCATTTGGAACTATTATATTTTATCTATCTATTTTAAACTATTTCTGGAATATTTTAAATCACTATAATATATATATATATTTTTTATATCTCATATATTAATTAAATATTCCTTTTTATAATTTTATTATTTAAAGGATAAACACCATATGTCCCTAATAACTAAGATAACCTATATACACTCTCATAATTAGTATAATGAGTATAATAAAATCTATAAAATGACCCACTACAATTAATAATAGGTCCTAATATGTGTTTAAATATAATGAGTAGTAAAGTACTATTAATAATAATATATAATGAATATACCTTGTATACAGCTGACATCCGTATCTCCTCGTCTCAACTATAACGCACAAAGACCTACAAAAATGTACATATCTAACCCTCACCATCATGGTTTAAACCATTCGGATTACGAGGTCAGAATTATATTACACGTTGCTCACTCGTGTATTAGAGTTTGATCGAGATACTAATAAAGCGATGAGGATATAGTTTAATATGATATGAACCGTAATGGTAAGTATTCCATTATGTATGATGGAGGAAATAGCGAAGACCTTCAAGTCTTTTCCAAGGTTTCGGGAGTGTGAGCTTACTATATCCATCTCTCTACAAAAACACACACAAAGGTTTTCTCTTGATATAGCCAAAAACTAAATTTTATATTTAGTCTAAGGAAAAATCACTAATTGTGGACTATTCATAGGATGGTATGGTCTTAATAGTGTGCAATTTGTCTTTCCAGTCTCTCCCTCGCTCAGTTACTTCTCCTCTCTTCTCCTTGGCTCATGCGCCACTCTCTCTTACCTGCTCTACCGTGAGTATTATATTGTCTGCCCTAGACTTCCATTCTCATTATCACTCACTACCTCGCGTACTCGTCTCCCCTTGCTCTTCGTCCCTAGCTTCTCCTAGCTCGCATCTTCCTCAAGCTCACCTTACTGTGCAGTTCTCTACACCTAGCCTCAATTGCATTCTGGCAACTTATTATTTGCAGTGATGATTAGTCATGCAAATATTGATCAAAGCTGTTTAGAATGCCTCTCTTTTCGAAAAGTACTAATAAACTATAAAATAAGCATATAATATATTATTAAATTAATCACAGTATACAGGATCAATATTTTAAATATAACTTTGTATTCAAAGCTTAAATGTATCGTTTCATCTGCAAATGAAAGTGTTGATAAAAATTGAATAATTAATAACAAGCGTAAAGGAAATAAGTAAAAAACCAGGTATAATATAATATTTTAAAACAATAAATATATATAATGCTCCGCTCTATGTAAATTTGAACAAACTAATTCTTTTGAATATTCTAAGTCAATAAGTTATTGAAATTAAAACTATAGACATATAAAAAAAAAATTAATATTCAAATACATTATTATAGAGGTAGGAATTTTATAGTAAATCTAGTAGTAAACTAGTAAATCATTATTTGAAAGTACAGTATAATCTAGGTAAAAAGTTAATAATATCAAAACTTCAAGGAAAGTATATGATAGTCACATTTCCACTTTTTTGAGGGAGAGCAATTTTAATTTTGGATTTGTAATATTATTTCTCTCTAAATCTATTTTTTAAAGGTTTATATCTTTGACAACATTGACATTCCAATGTTGTCATATTAAACTACTCTACACTGTCAGAAAAAAAATCCACCTGGAACTCTTCAGGGCTAACAATGTCGGGCTTTTAAAACCTGTATTTGAGTTCCAAATACTTGAAAGGGTTAGAAACCCAAATATAGGTCCTAAATGCTGGACAGTGTCGAGTCTTGAAGGGTTCCAGGTGAAACTTTTTCTAAGAGCATCTATTATGAAAAAGAAATCAGAAAATTAAAAAATGGTAAAATAAAACTGTTATGTCTTTTCCCAGTGATCTTTATATATGCCATTAAATTCACACAATTTATAACTTTCTTTAATTAAAATGAGAAAATTATTTTGAAGGTTCAAAAATCAATAAACCAAACCTCTAATTTATAATCAAGATGCATCAACCGGCAATTAATATGTAAATTATCGCTGGCAATTGGTGGAATGAGCAAGGTGACATTTTCCCAAAAATCAGTTTCTCCAGGCGGAAGTGTTCCTCGCACTAAACCTCTCTAATCGAATTCAGACACAATAGATTCTCTCTA
>JABUQX010120439.1:0-12500 GCA_015478945.1 Trachelipus rathkii | reverse complement strand
GGCAATGATTGCAGCTAAAAAATGTCTACTTCATTCACTTAAAGACAAAATAATTTTAATATTAATACTGGCACAAGCTAGGAAAAGTAGAAAGATGTAATTCAACAAGAATGATAGAGGAAAAACTTTTGTTAAAAAAAACTAAAGAGAAAAAACTTACTCAGACAAAACTATAAGGGAAATACTTCTGTTAAAAAATACATATAGAGGATAATCTTCTGCAGAAAAAAAAACCTATAGAGAATAAACTTCTGTTCAAAAAAAATATTTTTGAAAAACCTTTGTTAAAAAAATCAATAGAGGAAAGACTTTGCTTAAAAAAAACATATAGAGGAAAAAACTTTTGTTTAAAAGCCTATAGAGGAAAAAGTTTTGATCAAAACAAAACTATAAAGGAAAAACTTCTTTATCGGAAACAGAAAAGGATGAAGATCACCAATAAATTAATGTTTGTGTAAATAAAACGATATTATTTAAATTATTTCAAAATAAGTAATCTTAAAAACTTTCAAGAAAATTGTTCGATACTTATATATAAGGCAGAGGGGTCTTATCCTTTTTTGGTCACGACCCAAAATCAACAGGACGATCAACTTCACCACCCATGAGTATATTTTGAAATTAAAAATGCTAATCCAATAATTTAAATAAATGTGGTACCTGGAATCGAACCCTGGCCATTTGCCTTGCACAGAGTGTAACAATACTCTCGGCTTCAAACATATTCGTGTTTTACATGTGAAAAAAAAAATATATATAAATAAAACACGAATTTAATTTTTGAAAGGCCACGACAACCCATCTCAAAGACCCGATCAACATACTTTGGGTTGAGACATTTTGTAAGAACCCTAACCCCAATAAAAGGACAAGAAACTAAATTGTGTATAAACCATAAATAAAATCATTAGCGAATTATCTAAAGAAAAAATATAAATAATAAAAAATGATGCTTAATACTGCACATGATAATTTGTTCAATCGCTTAGATTCTTTGTAATTTTGCATCATTTTCAAAAATTAAATTTGATGCAAACTAAAGATATATGCTTTTTAAATTTATAACTCTGGAATTTAAAGTCAGAAATAAAAGACTGTACACTTCCTATTGATATAAGAGATAACTATCAATACAACCAATCAATTTAACCAAATTCTTCTTTGAAAGAGGGCGAAAACTTTTGGAGAATATTTAACATTTAAAACAACTTGTAATTTGCCTTCTGAAAACGTCCAAAGTTATGATTATTATGGCATGGAGCTGAAAGAAAAAAGATATTTGAAATTGTGATTATTTTTTTAATTCTTTTACTACTTTCAAATAAAATGCATTTAGGAGAATAAAGAGAAACTTTAAAAAGTGATTGAATATAGTATTAAATTTTTATAAAGTTATTGAATTTTGAATATTTCTTTATTTTGAATACTAGTTCATATGGCAATGAAGGGAAGCTTAATATTATCAAGTTCATTAATAATTTTAACTCTTCTATAAGTCATAAATCATTTACATTTTAGAACATCATACTCAAAACTTTATATGGAATTATTTCGCAACTTTCTTGCAAGATATCATTTTGGTTGATCAAAAATTATTTTATTACTGATTTTGACACTTCTTTGTTTCCAATTCAAAATTTTTCTAACATTACAAAAATCTTTATTTAAGGATAATTAATATTGATTTAATTAAACTAAAACTTTTTTAAATATTTGTGATTCACTGATAATTTTTCATTCCTTTACTATTATTATTATTATTATTATTATTATTATTATTATTATTATTATTATTATTATTATTATTATTATTATTATTATTATTATTATTATTATTATTATTATTATTGTTATTATCTATATATTTACTAATTAGAACAAGATAATATGATATATAATATATATATATATATATATTATTATATATATATATAGCTTATATATATATATAGTATAATACTATACTATATATATATATATATACTATATATATATATATATATATATATTATAAATATATATATATATATAATATATATATATATATAATATATATATATATATATATATATATATATTATATATATATATATAATATATATATATATATATATATTATAATATATATTATATATATATATATACTATATACTATATATATATATATATACTATATATATATATATTATATATATATATATATATATACTACCACTATATATAATATTATATATATATATATATATATATATATATACTATATATATACTTATATTTATATATATACACTATATATATATATATATATATATAATATAGTCTATATATATATATATATACTATATATATATATATAATATAATATATATATAATATACATTATATATATATATGTGATAATTTCTTGTACCAGAGTAATAAGATATTGTGCCCAAAATTCTCTAATAATACAACTATTTTTTTTTTATTTTTTATTCTATTTCTTTGACGCAATTCTATGAATGGAGAAAATAGTTGATTGAATCTAAAGTTGATGGAACTGGAAATAAACGGTCTTCTGTGTTATGCTACGACTGCATTAGATGTAGTAGACTATAATACTATTGTGATGAAATGTTACGCCTTTTACGGAGCATATTAAGATTAAAGAAGCGAAACAAAGTTTAGCTAATGCTATTAAAGAAGAGATTAAATGGAGAAGAGGTGATGACAGAATTAGAGCTGAAATGCATGATGTTTTAGACATGATAAGTTCTGCATCAACAGAATGGTATAATTTGACCTTAATTTGTAGCAGAATCATTTAGATCGTTACCACCTTTAAGCGTTTAAAATAATATGAGTCTTATTAATCTAACAGATGAAGTGATAAGGCTGAAAGATGAGGTTAGCCAATTAAAGAATTGCAGAATTTCTTAAAATATGTATCTACTGAATTAGTAAGCGTAAAAGAACATCTATTTGATATTAGAAAAAATATTAAATATACTAAATAAAGACAGATCGTATCATAACAGAGTTCATTTTCCCTCTTCCTCTTCTTCGTGACTCTCATGACTAAAAACAAAATATTACAAGGAAAACAAATGACACAAGATGGAAAAATAATTTTATTTTGAAATTTAAAATTTATAAACTTTAATTAAAAGCTATTAATTTATAATTAATAGTATAATAGTTAAAAATTTGAATCGGCATCCGATCCCAGCTCCTCAGAGAACCGGTGTTGATGTAAGCCTGTAAAAAAAATCAATATTTATTTAGCATTTCCTGCATAATATTTATGCATACATTACAAATACATTATACATTCATACATACGTACATATATATACACACATATGGTTATATATTAAAATTGTTTTGTATGTTTAGTGGCGTATCGGGTGTGATATTTGATCAATTTAAATGGGGCGTTGAATGAGGATGTTCTGTCTTGAAATCCGCTTGTTTAAATTTACGTAGATTCAAAAGCGGATGAGGATGCAGTGGCGGATATGGCGACAAAATAAATTTTAAAGTTTATTAAAGTAAGAATTTTAGTATTTAAAAGATATTGTAGTTTTCAATATTTTTAAATTTTTATTTATTTATGTGTTTATATATTCATTTATTTATTATTATTTTTGTTATTAATTATTATTATTATTATTATTATTATTATTATTATTATTATTATTATTATTATTATTATTATTATTATTATTATTATTATTATTATTATTATTATTATTATTATTATTAATATTATTATTATTATTATTATTATTATTATTATTATATTATTATTATTATTATATTATTATTATTATTATTTATTATTATTATTATTATTATTATTTATTATCTATTATTATTATTATTTTATTATTATTTTTTTATTATCTATTATTTTTATTATTACTATATTATTATTATATTATTATTATTATTCATTTTATTTTATCTATTATTATTATTATTTATTATTAGATTATTATTATTATTATTATTATTATTATTTTTATTATTATTATTATTATTATTATTGGCAAAATATTTAAATTGACTTCAATTGAATAAATTAATTAATTATTCATAATTAAGCATTTAAATATTTGAAATAAATTAATAAACAAAAATAAATAAATGAATAAATAAGTTAAGAAATAAATAAATAAATAAATAAATGAATAAATAAATAAATAAATAAATAAATAAATAAATAAATAAATGTTTATTTTTACATTTTTCAAACTGTAAAAATGTTTAGTGGGGGCAAGGTGATGTATACACTTAATTAAAATATGGTGCCGGGGCCCCCCAAATACAAACCTAAATTCCTGGGATATTCCTTTGTGTTGATCCGCACAGGCACCAACGCCTAAGGAGTGGGCTTAATTCGGTCAAAGCTAAAAAATCTGTTCAGTTTGGGTTTTCCTTCGGACTGTCAGAGCAAATTAGAAACGACATTATAAAGTAAGTATTATCAACTTTAAAAAAAAAAAATTTCAAAATCAATAAACATGAATTCAAATAAATAAAATAAAAATATATAAGCGAAGAAAATAAGTAAAAGTTAAAGATAAAATATATATTATTAAAAAAAATACGATAAATAAGTTAATATATAACAAAGCAAGTAAATAAAATAAATAATAAATAAATAGAACAATTTATGTTGTTTTGTATATTTTGATGTAGTTTGGGTCAGTTTTGCTTACCGGACCAGTTGGTATATCTCTAGCACTACGATTGTGATGGGCCCAGAGGAAATCAATTACTTGATTCTGAAGATAACAAATAAATAAATAAATTAATAACAAAACAAATAAATAAAATAATTAATAAATATATAAACAAATAAGAAAAAGTTATGTTTTGTTTATTTTGATGTAATTTTGTTTTGTTTTGTTTTGTTTACCTGACCAGTTGGTATATCTCTGACACTACGATTCTGAGGGGTAAAGGGAAGGTCTATTACTTGATTCTGAAGATAATAAATAAGCCAATAAATAACAAAACAATTAAATAGAATAATTAACAAAATAAATAAATAGGAATATTTTATGTTGTTTATATATTTTGATGTAATTTTGACCTGTTTTGCTTACCTGACCAGTTGGTATATCTCTGGCACTACGATTTTGAGGGCTAGAGGGAGAGTCTACTACTTGATTCTGAAGATAATAAAGAAGCAAATAAATAACAAAACAATTAAATAGAATAATCTACAAATATGACACTTTCCATGTATAAATAGATTGATAAAGTTGGTAATATATTTTGTAAGTCATATCATACCATATATGCACATCATATACATTTTTAGTTCTCTTTTGGTTTAAGAAGGAAGATTCACTTAAAGAAGTTTAAACCGTTTCGAAACTTCAAATATATTTTTGTTCCTGAGAAGATTGTATTGATAGTACTCAACACGGCGTGTCATAGGAATTATAGAATAATTAACAAATATATAAATAAATAGGAATATTTTATGTTGTTTATATATTTTGATGTAATTTTGACCTGTTTTGCTTACCTGACCAGTTGGTATATCTCTGGTGCTACGATTCTGAGGGATAAAGGGAAAGTCTATTACTTGATTCTGAAAATAATAAATAAGTAAGTAAATAATGAAACAAATAAATAAAATAATAAATATATAAATAAAAAAGAATAGTTTATGTTGATTATATATTTTGATGTAAATTTGGCCAGTTTTTCTTACCTGACCCGTTGGTAAATCTCTGATACTACGATTTTGAGGGCTAGAGGGAGAGTATATTACTTGATTCTGAAGATAATAAATAAATGAATAAATAAATAAATAAATAAATAAATAAATAAATAAATAAATAAATAAATAAATAGCAAAGCAAGTAGGTAAAGTAATTATTTATATATAAATAAATAAGAGCAATTTATGCTTTTTGCTTATTTTGATGTAATTTTAGTCTCTTTTGCTTACCGGACCAGTTGGTATATCTCTGGCACTACGATTTTGAGGACTAGAGGGAGAGTCTACTAATTGTTTCTGAAAATAAAGAAGCAAATAAATAACAAAACAATTAAATAGAATAATTAACAAATATATAAATAAATAGGAATATTTTATGCTGTTTATATATTTTGATGTAATTTTGACCTGTTTTGCTTACCTGACCAGTTGGTATATCTCTGGTGCTACGATTCTGAGGGGTAAAGGGAAAGTCTATTACTTGATTCTGAAAAAAATAAATAAGTAAGTAAATAACGAAACAAATAAATAAAATAATAAATATATAAATAAATAGGAATATTTTATGCTGTTTATAAATTTTGATGTAATTTTGACCTGTTTTGCTTACCTGACCAGTTGGTATATCTCTGGTGCTACGATTCTGAGGGATAAAGGGAAAGTCTATTACCTGATTCTGAAAATAATAAATAAGTAAGTAAATAACGAAACAAATAAATAAAATAATAAATATATAAATAAAAAGGAATATTTTATGTTGATTATACATTTTGATGTAAATTTTGCCAGTTTTACTTGCCTGACCAGTTGGTAAATCTCTGGCACTACGATTTAGAGGGCTTGAGGGAGAGTCTACTACTTGATTCTGAAGATTAATAAATACAATTAAATAAATATAATAACATATATATATATGTTAAAAGTAATTTAAGAAATATATAAATAAATAAAGAGCAATTTTATGCTTTTTGCTTATTTTGACGCTAAATTTTTAGTCTCTTTTTGCTTACCCTGACCAGTTGGTATATCTCTGGCACTACGATTTTGAGGGCTAGAGGGAGAGTCTACTACTTGATTCTGAAGATAATAAATAAATAAATAAATAAATAACAAAGCAAATAGGTAAAGTAATTAAGAAATATATAAATAAATAAGAGCAATTTATGCTTTTTGCTTATTTTGATGTAATTTTAGTCTCTTTTGCTTACCTGACCAGTTGGTATATCTCTGGCACTACGATTTTGAGGGCTAGAGGGAGAGTCTACTACTTGATTCTGAAGATAATAAAGAAGCAAATAAATAACAAAACAATTAAATAGAATAATTAACAAATATATAAATAAATAGGAATATTTTATGCTGTTTATATATTTTCATGTAATTTTGACCTGTTTTGCTTACCTGACCAGTTGGTATATCTCTGGTACTACGATTTTGAGGAGTACAGGGAAAGTCTATTACTTGATTCTGAAAATAATAAATAAGTAAGTAAATAACGAAACAAATAAATAAAATAATAAATATATAAATAAAAAGGAATATTTTATGTTGATTATATATTTTGATGTAAATTTGGCCAGTTTTTCTTACCTGACCAGTTGGTAAATCTCTGGCACTACGATTTAGAGGGCTTGAGGGAGAGTCTACTACTTGATTCTGAAGATAATAAATAAATAAATAAATAAATAAACAAATAACAAAGCAAGTAGGTAAAGTAATTAAGAAATATATAAATAAATACGTGCAATTTATGCTTTTTGCTTAGTTTGATGTAATTTTAGTCTCTTTTGCTTACCGGAAAAGTTGGTATATCTCTGGTACTACGATTTTGAGGACTAGAGGGAGAGGCTACTACTTGATTCTGAAGATAATAAATAAGCAAATAAATAACAAAACAAGTAAATAAAATAATTAACAAATAAATAAATAAATAAATAAATAGGAATATTTTATGTTGTTTATATATTTTGATGTAATTTTGACCAGTTTTGCTTACCTGACCAGTTGGTAAATCTCTGGCACTACGATTTTGAGGGCTAGAGGGAGAGTCTGCTACTTGATTCTGAAGATAATAAATAAGTAAATAAATAGCAAAATAAGTAAATAAAATAGTTTATAAATATATAAATAAATAAGAATAATTTATATATTTTTGTTTATCTTGATTTAATTTTGGTCTGTTTTGCTTACCTGACCAGTTGGTATATCTCTGGCACTACGGTTCTGAGGGGTCAAGGGATAGTCTATTGCTTGATACTGAAGATAAATAAATAAATAAGGAAGCGAATATATAAAATAATTAATAAATTTTTAAATATATAGGATCAATTTATAATTTTTGTTGATGATGATGTAATTTTGATCTGTTTTTTTACCTGACCAGTTGGAATATCTCTGACACTACGGTTCATAGGGGTCAAGGGATAGTCTAGTGCTTGATCCTGAAGATAATAAATAAATAAACAAACAAATAAATAAATAAATAAAGAAATAAGGAAACGAATATTTAAAATAATTAATAAATATTTAAATAAATAAGAACAATTTATATTTTTGATTTATTTTGATGTAATTTTGATCTGTTTTGCTTACCTGACCAGTTGGTATATCTCTGACACTACGGCTCGGAGGGGTGGAGACATAGTCAATTGCTTGATTCTGAAGATAATAAATGAGTAAATAAATAATTAATAAATCTATAAATAAACAAGAGCAATTTAGATTTCTTATATATATATATATATATATATATATATATATATATATATATATATATATATATATATATATATATATATATATATATATATAATATATATATATATATATATATATATATATTTAATTTTGGTAAGTTTTGCTTACCTGATTAGTTGGTAAATCTCTGACACTGCGATTCTGAGGTGTTTCAAACAATTTATTCGTTTTGCCACGATCCTGTAAAGAATCTTCAAGGTAAAAGGCTTGTGTACCAATGATGGCGCACAATAAAACGAAAGAAAGAACGATCTTCATCTTTCCAGAGTATTAGCTTCAACTATGGCCTTTGTGTGTATGAGGAGGTTGCTTGCTGATCTGCTTCTGCCTTCTTTCTGGATCATAGTCTGTCTTTTATAAGACGTCAATGCAAATGGTGAAACCCGAGTCAATGTTTGGGTCTTCTTTTAAGGGTATTTGGGAAATGGATTCCATTATGCCTTGTAATTTTAGAAACATCATCCAAATTCGGTCACGTTTTTAAATTAATGATATTTTTCGCTTGTTTGTCAAATTTTAATTGTTCTATTGTTACATCATAATATACATTCCATAGTTCTTGTTAACTCATATCACTATAACTCTCTCTCTCTCTCTCTCTCTCTCTCTCTCTCTCTCTCCTCTCTCTCTCTCTCTCTCTCTCTCTCTCTCTCTCTCTCTCTCTCTCTCTCTCTCTCTCTCTCTCTCTCTCTCTCTCTATATATATATTATATATATATATACTTATATATATATATATATATACTATATATATCACTATATAATATATATATATATATTAAATTATATATATATATATATATATATATATATATATATATATACATTATATTATATATATAAATATATATTATATATTATATATATATACTATATAATAGCCAATATTTATTCATAAAATATCTAAAAACATTTTTAATAAATTTATTAGCCCGGACTAGTTTCGGGTCAGAATACTTCTTCCCATTTTCAAGGCTTACATTATAATGATTAAATTATCAAATAAAAAATTAAGTATTAATAGTCAATAATAATTTAAAATAATATAAAGTTAAAATAAATAAATCACATAGATAAATTAATGAATTACAATATTAATGCAGTAAACGAGTTTCTTAATAAACAAAATCTCACTTCCAAGTATTAAAAGGACTGTTAAAATTTTAGCATTTTCATTTAAGTCGTTTGAAGATGGCCAAATATACAACGATTCTAACAACTGAAGATCGGGATTCCCTCAGTTTGGCGAACAATATTCCAAAATTGCGCTATCCTTGTTATTGGTGGCCCTTCCTGAAGAGAATGAGCACTTTATAGCCTGAATAGGGGAGGATGATGTAAATGGAGTCTAGAGTTCTAAATGAAATACCTTTATGCCTCCAGCAATGTCGTGTGAAAGACTTCGTATTGCTCTTTCCTATGTACGGCTGGCATCGCATGTCACCGCACTTATCAATGATATATACGTGATATATGTATATAAATAATAATATATATATATATATATATACTATATATATATATATATATATACATATATATATACTATATATACACTATATATATATTATATATATATATATTATCATATATATATATATATATATATATATATTATCTATATATATATATAATATATATATATATATGGCTATATAATATATATACCTAGCATATATAATTAATACTATACTATATATATATATATATATATATAATAATATATATAATATATATATATAATATATATATACATACCTACATATATATATATATATAATATTATATATATATAATATATATATATAATATATAATATATATATATATATATATATATATATATATATATATATATTATATATATATACTATATATATATATACTATATAATATATATTATATATATATAATATATATATATATAAAATTATACTATATATATATAATATCAATATATATTACATAATATATACTATATATAATATATACTATATTAATTATATATATATATCTATATATATAAATATACCTTCCTGACCAGCACATCCCAAGAAAAGGCGAAGTGCCTAGTTGTCTCAAAAACTATTGAAAATTTAATATTAGGGTGAAGTGAGTTGCTAATATTACAAAATTGAATGGCATTTTCGTTATTATTAAAAGTGCAGAAAACAACATCAACGCAACGTCTATAGAATTTAGGGCTGGAACAACTCATACGTTCATGAGGTTCCTCCATATTAATAATAAAAATGTTTGCAAAGATGGGGCCCAGGGATGAACAATTCTCGACACCATCCACCTGCTAATATATTTTATCATTATATTTTCACAGTTTTACACACTTAAAATACAAAAAAAAGTGCCGTTCTTACATTCATAACCAGAGAATATAAAATTACCCCAGGTTTCCTTTCACTACATGAAGAGTTTCAGTTTCTGTTTACATACTTTAAAAATAATTGTTTTCCTTCCGATTTCCTTTTCAGGGTCATTCATGACTACCTTTATAACATTTACCAACCTAAACAACAAACCTTTACAGTTTCAAAAAAGTCGCTATTCTTTGAGCTTCCGTGTGTAAGGTCTGTTTCGGTCTCTTTGAAGAGAGATTTGGAGCACACTCTGAACCTTTTCTTTCCTCACATCTGTTTTAATCATGTTTTGACTAACTTCCATAGGATTTGCTCTCTCTTCCGTTTCAAAGATCAGTTGCCTGTCATGTTCAGATCTATGGTGGTCTATAAATACACCATGTCTATCTGTTAGCGAGTACCTATATACTGTTTGACCATTAGACTACTAGATTCTCGAGCATGCGAGCTATGGGGCATTGACCATAGGACTTTTGTGTACTCTGATCAGAAGTGAAGAAGTTCCTCTACTGTCAGCAGAACATTCTTTGTCTTGCGCCACTCCTCTGACATTTAAACATTTCAACATTTTGCTTCCACCTCTCACTCTCAGTCTTTGCTTATTCTTGAATCTTTAAGCATTAACAAACACAAGCCTATACTAAATAATAACATAAGACTTCCACACTATTATATATCGTTTAAATTTTTTTTCACCTTTGTAAAAACCAAGTTACCAACTAACTGAATATTTTCCATCAACCAACTAATCTTTTTTGATCCACCTCCCGTAGTTGTTTTCCATTTATTCTGTTCTTCCATTTAGTTATATTCTAAGTATGTATTCTTAGCTTCTAGTCTCCTGACCAGCTCAGACTAAGGTAAATACATGTCGCACATTTATTTCACTTTAAACTTTGTATTATTCTTAATTATAATTTGCACTTATGTTATTATTATTATTATTATTATTATTATTATTATTATTATTATTATTATTATTATTATTATTATTATTATTATTATTATTATTATTATTATTATTATTATTATAATTATTAATTATTATTATTATTATTATTATTATTATTATTATTATTATTATTATTATTATTATTATTATTATTATTATTATTATTATTATTATTATTATTATATTATTATCTATTATTATATTTATTATTTTATTATCATTATTATTAGTCATTGGAATTAAATATTATTATTATGATTATTATTTTTATTTATTATTTAATTATTATTATTTATATATATTATTATTATTATTAATTATTATTATTATTATTATATTATTATTAAATTATAAAAACAAAATTATTCCATTCCAAGTGTATAACACAATAATGATATTAAAATATAAAGGCAGTATTAGAAGCAAAGAGAAAACACTACTCTTACAAAATTTCAGGATTGCTACAAAGACTCCAAAGCTACTTGGGGTTTAACTCAATAAATTGAATCAAACCAATAATAAAAAAAACTCCCGACTGCACTAAAGAGCTGAATATAAATAATCAGTTAAAAACGGACCAAAAGATGATCGCGGACGGACTAAACGAGTACTTTGTAAACGCCGGTAAACAAATCATGAGAGACAAACCCCCTAGTCGAACATCATTTGAAACTTTTCTCCCCGACTACGTCTCATTT
>JABUQX010120438.1:0-22389 GCA_015478945.1 Trachelipus rathkii | reverse complement strand
CGCAACCGTGATTTCTACCATTAGTTTTGACCTAAGCCAAATTGTGCGAATGTTGTAAGCTACACACAAATTGACAAGCCTATGGTGCTTTGTGGGCATTTGCACTGCAGGCATTTGGCGGCTAGTGGCGTTGACTGGGCGAGTCTCGATAGGGCCCATGTGGCTTTTTACTGTCTCGATATTCCTAATGTTCCTAAAAAAAAGGGAAGTTGCATTTTGGACTTTACTGCCCAGGTGCTTTCTCCTAGGCCGAACAGCATACAGAATCGCTTGGTGTATCATCATTTCATTTCTTTAAGCTTCAACTTATCTTGCTGGACCCCCTGCTTTCGCTTTCTTCCTTGGTTCTTCCGAGCATTAAAAGTGTCTTGAAAGCCACCATTTCATCAAGGGCGAACCACGATAAACGTTGGATTGTTGGCAAAACAATTAATCTGCTACTAGGCCTTCTGAGATTTTAGGAGCTTCGGTTGATAAAGAATGTGGCATTTCCGCCACGTGCTTTATATTTCGATTTGTTTGTAAACAAGCAGGAGATAGTAAACGCCACCAATGTACTTCCACAAGCAGGTTGTAAACGTCTTCAAGTGTTTTCCTTAAGGCCATGGTTTTTGAAACCCATATGCGAACAAGATGCCTATTTTCCAGATTGCTAACTGGCTATACCATGACTAATAATTCTACATAAATGCCAGATCAGTTTGGAAGCTACACCTTGTCGCTTATGCCTGAGTTATCATGTAACACATAAGCCTTTGATCGTGTTAGAGAGATCTTTAAAACAATGTCACTCAATGGAACCAAAGCGCTTCTGGAAAGTATATTCTAACACAAATGAGGATTCGATTTCTAGTTTCTGAGTGCAGTATCAGCATGAGTTTGCCAATTCTTACCACTCCACTTCGTCGTCTAGACAAAGTTATTTTACCATCCAACCTGTCGATCAAGTGCCGCAAAGATAGCTCATTAGTATGAAGAGCACAAACCAACCAGATTATGAATTTACGATTAGCTTTTGCCTCAACCCCAAAGTACATGACATCACTCCTTCCAAACCAGTGTTAACATTCTCTGGGTCACCACCAATAGCCTGCAAACTTTTACAATGTTGTTTTTCTTTAAGAAATCCACAAAATGGTTTGCAATAACTTCAGCAGGTTTCCTTTTCGTTAAGTCTTTCTCTGGTGTAAAATGGCAAAGATACCTTCCACCTGGCTCACTGCAAATAGTGTAATGCTCTTCTTTTACAATACTTGGAAACTGATGACTTGAGTTATCTACTTGTAACAGAACTTTAGTGGAATCTTTGTGTCCCATCAAAGAAGATAAATTCAATATTGCCTATCCGGCATCGAGCATGAAATTCGTCATCAAGTGATTTCATGACTTTTTCTTGCGCCCTTTTTACTTTATTGTGATCGACCACAAGTCTCCTGTCGCCTTTAGTAATTAATCCAGCATCCAAAAATGCAGCTATTGTAATGGCAGCTGCAGCACGTAAAACGACAAAATACCTAATAATTTGCAATACAATGTTGCGCAATTGTAATATATTATACTGACTTGTACTTGAAGTAGAAGGTATATCAAAATCCTCACATGGAATTTGCAAAGGATCTTCAGATTCTTCATCTGTAATATCAGTAGGCTCTTCATCTTCGTCGGAGAAAAGAACTTTATTTGGTTGTAAGGTTACCTCTTCCTTCCTTTTCCGCTCATATTCAGAAATTCTTCTTAATTCATCTTCTCGCCTCATCTGCTTTTTAATTTATCTTCTGTGCTCAAGTAGATCTGGTAAGTAGTAGGAGATGTATTTCGCTCGTGTTGGTCATTTTGACCACAGGTGCCAGGAACCTACCTGAGGCTTTTTTGGCACCGTAATTTTTGGAATACTCAGCTACCTTCATGGGTGTTTTTTAGTGCTTTTTTTTTATTTTTTATTTTTTAGATTTTATTTATTTATTTTTTTTTTATTTTTTAGATTTTATTTATTTTATTTTTTTTTTTATTTATTTATTTTTTTTTTCGCGGATTTCCCCCACCCCCCTTAAGGGAGGGGGGGGGTTTCGGAGTTCACCAACGCGTTTTCGCTTAACCGCAAGGCCCCGCCGAACCGCGCCGAACCGCGCAGCACCGCACCGCCACCGCACCGCACCGCACCGCACCAGCACTGCCACCAACGACCGGACCGTTTTTTGTCGCTTGTTTCGCATCCTTCGTTTTCTATTAACTCATGAACGTATTTTAATTATTCCACGAATGCATCCATAGCACACATACACTCACCTTATACACACACACCCTCATCCATTCCAGTCCTTCCCTCCTACCCCGTTTCATTCACCGTATCTCTATTACCCATTCCATTCACCGTGAGCATGCTTATCTGCTCTGTGCTCTTCCAAGGAGGGTATTTCCAATCCCTATACCATAGTTTCATTGAATCTATTTTTCAAATTTCCCTTTCATCTAGTATATACTATATATATATATATATATATATATATATATATATTATATATATATATTATATAAAACTATTGAGTATATATATATTATATATATATATATATATGTATATATATATACTATATATATATATTTAAAAAGTGAGTACAAAATGTGTGGTTGAAGAAGAGAAAGTTACGAAATATTTGTGAAGTAAAGTGAAGAGATGTAAGAATGAGTGATATGTGCCGATGTGGAAAATGTCTGGTGTGAAGAGCAAATCAAAATGTATTAGGTTATATGGACAAGGGCTTGAAATGAACGATAATAGATTGACTAACAAAGTTTTTATGTTCGATGTTGTAGGCAATTTTTAGAAAGGCATTCCCAAATGGAGTTGAGTTGATAGAATAAAGAAGCTATTAATAGGAAAGTGGATTTGCATGGATGAAATAAATAGATAAACGCATGATAGGAATACTAGGGGAAAGAGTAATACATGGAAAATTCCGTTAAGGGTTGCAAATAATTGAACAACCTGGAGCAATTCAAATAAGTAATCAGCATTCCCAATTTGCATCTGACATCACCCCTCAGTTATGTGGGAGACCGTGATGAGTATATATATACCCATTTAGCACACTAACGTAAAAGCGACGTCGCTCTTACGTTCCTTTGCGATGTGCGACATCGTATTAGTAACATAATAATTACGTCAATGGGATGTGAAAATGTCAGCACTCAGCGACGTAACAGTGCGACATCACTGCGACGTCTATGGTAACGTAGTATTTACGTACTCTTACGACATCCCTGCAACGTTACACGGTAATGTTGCATCGACGTAGTTTTACGACATCTATTTGATGTAACTTTTGTATTATATAATATATATATATATATAATAAATATATATTATACTATATATATTATATATATATATATATATATATTTATATATATATATATATATATATATATATATATTATATATTATATATATATATATACATACATATATATAAAAATTAGGACAGGTTACATAGATTTTAAATAAAAATTATGATTTGCTGTGAAGTCTTTTATTGCAAATCAAGTTTTCTTTTCAATTTTATTTAAATAAAATTCTGTTAGTTTTATTTTATCTAAAACGTTAGAAAATCATTAGGTAGCGGTTAAGCATGGCTTCAGATTGTCCTAGGCTTCATGTTGGTATTGCTGCCGAAAAACATTTATGTTACTTTGTTGGACAACACACGCCTAAATTCGTTTCTTATTATATATATAATATATATATATATATTATATATCTCATATATATATATTATATTTATATAAAATATATATAATATATATTATATATATCTTATATATATATAATATATATATATATATATATATATATAATATATATTATATATATTATAAATTTGGTAAATTGTGGTTCTCTTTTAAATTTGACAACTGTTTTCATAGGTATAACAACAATCGATTGATTTTCCTAAAGAATCGATTTTTTAAGAATCTGTCAAAAATCAGACCATAGAAAAAAATATTTTCCGTGAAACGCATAATAAACAGAAACACATAATAAACGAAATAACACTTGCCAGATTCACTCCAAACTCGCTTTCATGGGAGCATACCGTGACTGGAGACATAATTATTTATATTTATGGCTGTCCTCAAATGTACGACATTTTGAAAAAAATAAAGTTAAATTACTAATACAATTTCTTTGTACGAAAATCATGAAAAAATGACTTATTAAACAACAAAACAT
The DNA here is from genome assembly GCA_015478945.1 of Trachelipus rathkii. Classification (NCBI taxonomy): domain Eukaryota; kingdom Metazoa; phylum Arthropoda; class Malacostraca; order Isopoda; family Trachelipodidae; genus Trachelipus; species Trachelipus rathkii. The sequence continues at coordinate 18,158 of JABUQX010120438.1, read as the reverse complement.
AAATGAAAAAGCTTATGAAAAGTATTAGAAAAATTTGGAGAAAAAAAGGACAGGGTGTTAGTTGCACTTTTAAAAAGAATATCATACGACCTGGCAGTGTTTCGCGGAAACATTTTAAAAGTACAACGATGTTTTACGTCGCAAATACGTTGCATTTAGAACGAAAAAAGCGTACATCACATAAATGGAACAGCAATGTCACATATACGACGTATGTGTGATGTGGACGAGTGCGACGAACATTAACGTCGCTGTGATGTATCTGCAACCATCTGTGCTATATATTATATATATATATATATTAAACATATTTTTATATTATATATATATATATATATATATATATATATATATATATATATATATATATAGTTTTAATAGGAAAAGCAACACTAGAGCCCTCCATATAGACATCTTTAATCAAAAATTATAAACAACGTTTCGGAAAAATATACTGTTTCCATCATCAGGTGAAGTAACTAGAAATATAATATCAAATAATAATAATAAAATTCGAAAATGTACAATTTTACAAAGTTCAAAATCCTAAAAACAAATTTAACAAATTTAACAATGTTTTGAAAATATATACAAAACTATAAACATCATACCATTTACAAAACTAGATTTAATTTAGCATCCTTGGACGTCGCTTCCAATATATAATGCGGAATCTATAAACAAATATAATCGTTATAAAGTTTAATTAATCAATTTGTCTAGGGGTAACTAAAATTAATGAATTTAAATAACAGGAGCAAGAAGTGTTTTCAAAGAACAAGAAAGCAATAACTTACCGATTGTATAGGGATATTTTACAAGCAAATACATCTAAGTAGGAAAGCAAGTCACAAATCGCTTCACAGACAGAGTACGTCAAAACAGTTGCAGCTTGAACGGACCAGAATCACTATTTAAGGAGGGTTTATTTTTATGAATGAATAGCGTTTCTAAAATATGTAGGTTGGTTTGTGACTTTGTTTGGGTTAATATATCGAAATTGTTATAGTTAAAGCTGTGGTCTGAAGAATGGGAATGATTTCTGATGGAAGAAAAAGCTGGTGAACTCAAGAAAGTTTTTGTACGGGTGGAGACACCTTTGTGCTCATCGATCCTCACAAAAAATTGACGCAAAGTGCTGCCAATATAAACAGCATCACAGCTGTTACATGAAAACTTATAAATAATAGAGGAACGAAGAGATGCAGGCGTGTGGTCCTTATGGTTACAGAAGGAAGAGATTTTTCTTGTGGCTGTGAATACCAGATTAATATTCAACTGAGGAAAACATTTCTGCAAAAGGGAACTCAACTCTTTACGTTGCTTTATAAAAATGTGTTCGTAAAAAGGTAACTTAATATATATATTGCATTTAGGTACATTATAAGTCGGAGGATTAGATGAGTAACAGGAGATCAGAAAATCACTTATATATTTGTAAATTAATTTAGTAGGATAGTAATTATTTTTAAAAAAATTTAAAAGAAAATTGAACTCATTATGCATAAGATCAAAAGTGGAACTGAGGTGATAACCTCTGTATATTAAAGTTTTAATGCTATTGCATTTATAAATGAGAGGGACATGGCTGAAGAAATTAAGTCCCAAACCTGAAAAGGTTTTTTTGCGGTAGACGCTTACGGTAAATTTTGGAGTCGATTTCTTAATTAACATATCTAAAAATGATAGAGTGCCATCTTCCTCCTCCTCTTTTGTAAAATTAATATTATTCAGTTTGTTATTTAAGTAGTCAAAAAATGGTAAAACTTTGTCTTTATTTGAAAAAAGTAAAAAAGTATCATCCATGAAACGTTTATAGTGAATTGGTTTAAATGAGGGGGGACAATTTTGTAGCCAAATTTTTTCAAAATGGCTTAAGTATGAGTTAGCCAATGTAGCACTTAGGGGGGAACCCATTGCCAGAGAGTCTATCTGCTGATATAAAGTATCATTAAAAAAGAAAAAAGTATCTTGGGTAGCCAATGTAAGCAAAGTTTTAAATTCGGCTTTATTAAAACTATGAAAGGTGGGGTTCTGTTGAAAAATATCATCAAGAAGGAACTCTATCGCATCTTTTACCGGAATATTTGTGTATAAGGATTCAATGTCAAAACTCGTCATATAATAGTTATTTACATCAATGTTTAGTAACCAATTTTTGAAATTGTAGGAGTTTTTTACTATGAAATCGTTACTGGCAAATGGAGTTAGGAGTGGGACTAAGTATTTCGCTAGTTTATAGTTATGTGTATTAAAAGCTGCTAAAATGGGTCGAATTGGGACATTTTCTTTGTGAATTTTAGGGAGCCCGTAAAGTATTCCAGGGGAGGAGCCATGGGAGTAAATTTCGTTAAACACTGTTTTGCTTATTTTATCAGTTTTTAAAAGTTTACGTAAAAAACGGTTAATTTTTTCTTCTAAATTGAGTGACATGCTCAGAGGGTCCTTATTCAAAACTGGGATAAATTTAGTGGGATCAGAGATAACATTAAGTACTTTATTGACATAGTCAGTCTTATCTAGTAGGACAACGCCAAGACCTTTGTCCGGTTTACAAATAATTAGAGATGAGTCACTTTTAAGGGACTTGAGTACACTAATGTCAGCTTTCGATATTAGGTATGAAAAAACTTTAGATGGGTTGAACTTAAAATAGAATTTATGAGCGAGGAGTTTTACCTTAAGGGTCACTGCTTCCATATCTGAATTATAAGGTTTGTAATTTTTTAGCAAATAAATTAGTCTCTCAAAAGCACCAAAATACTTATAAAAGTCTATACGATAAACTGGCAGGCAAAAGTTTAAACCTAAACTTAAAAGTCGTTTCTCCGTAGTTGACAAAATTTTAGAGGAGAAGTTAAATATATATTTATCTGAAACTAATGCAGGGTCATTTCTATGTAAATTTAAAGATCGTAATTTATTGTCTTGACGAGTCTCACACAACTTCAATCGACCTTCTACGTATTTAGAAATCTTACCGGTAACAAATATAAAATCCAGGAAAGTTAAATTAGTTTTCAATTTATCACGGCATTCGTTAAATTGCTGTTCGAGTTTCCTAATCTCTTTATTCTTAAAGGCTATTTCATTATTTAACAGTTTAAATTGAAAATTTCTATAAATATTACAATTATAAAGACGACGAGAAAAAAGTTTAAACTTAATAAAACCTGAGAAACGACTTTTAAGTTTAGGTTTAAACTTTTGCCTGCCAGTTTATCGTATAGACTTTTATAAGTATTTTGGTGCTTTTGAGAGACTAATTTATTTGCTAAAAAATTACAAACCTTATAATTCAGATATGGAAGCAGTGACCCTTAAGGTAAAACTCCTCGCTCATAAATTCTATTTTAAGTTCAACCCATCTAAAGTTTTTTCATACCTAATATCGAAAGCTGACATTAGTGTACTCAAGTCCCTTAAAAGTGACTCATCTCTAATTATTTGTAAACCGGACAAAGGTCTTGGCGTTGTCCTACTAGATAAGACTGACTATGTCAATAAAGTACTTAATGTTATCTCTGATCCCACTAAATTTATCCCAGTTTTGAATAAGGACCCTCTGAGCATGTCACTCAATTTAGAAGAAAAAATTAACCGTTTTTTACGTAAACTTTTAAAAACTGATAAAATAAGCAAAACGGTGTTTAATGAAATTTACTCCCATGGCTCCTCCCCTGGAATACTTTACGGGCTCCCTAAAATTCACAAAGAAAATGTCCCAATTCGACCCATTTTAGCAGCTTTTAATACACATAACTATAAACTAGCGAAATACTTAGTCCCACTCCTAACTCCATTTGCCAGTAACGATTTCATAGTAAAAAACTCCTACAATTTCAAAAATTGGTTACTAAACATTGATGTAAATAACTATTATATGACGAGTTTTGACATTGAATCCTTATACACAAATATTCCGGTAAAAGATGCGATAGAGTTCCTTCTTGATGATATTTTTCAACAGAACCCCACCTTTCATAGTTTTAATAAAGCCGAATTTAAAACTTTGCTTACATTGGCTACCCAAGATACTTTTTTCTTTTTTAATGATACTTTATATCAGCAGATAGACTCTCTGGCAATGGGTTCCCCCCTAAGTGCTACATTGGCTAACTCATACTTAAGCCATTTTGAAAAAATTTGGCTACAAAATTGTCCCCCCTCATTTAAACCAATTCACTATAAACGTTTCATGGATGATACTTTTTTACTTTTTTCAAATAAAGACAAAGTTGTACCATTTTTTGACTACTTAAATAACAAACTGAATAATATTAATTTTACAAAAGAGGAGGAGGAGGATGGCACTCTACCATTTTTAGATATGTTAATTAAGAAATCGACTCCAAAATTTACCGTAAGCGTCTACCGCAAAAAAACCTTTTCAGGTTTGGGACTTAATTTCTTCAGCCATGTCCCTCTCATTTATAAATGCAATAGTATTACCTCAGTTCCACTTTTGATCTTATTCATAATGAGTTCAATTTCCTTTTAAATTTTTTTAAAAATAACTACTATCCTACTAAATTAATTTACAAATATATAAGTGATTTTCTGATCTCCTGTTACTCATCTAATCCTCCGACTTATAATGTACCTAAATGCAATATATATATTAAGTTACCTTTTTACGAACACATTTTTATAAAGCAACGTAAAGAGTTGAGTTCCCTTTTGCAGAAATGTTTTCCTCAGTTGAATATTAATCTGGGATTCACAGCCACAAGAAAAATCTCTTCCTTCTGTAACCATAAGGACCACACGCCTGCATCTCTTCGTTGTTCCTCTATTATTTATAAGTTTTCATGTAACAGCTGTGATGCTGTTTATATTGGCAGCACTTTGCGTCAATTTTTTGTGAGGATCGATGAGCACAAAGGTGTCTCCACCCGTACAAAAACTTTCTTGAGTTCACCAGCTTTTTCTTCCATCAGAAATCATTCCCATTCTTCAGACCACAACTTTAACTATAACAATTTCGATATATTAACCCAAACAAAGTCACAAACCAACCTACATATTTTAGAAACGCTATTCATTCATAAAAATAAACCCTCCTTAAATAGTGATTCTGGTCCGTTCAAGCTGCAACTGTTTTGACGTACTCTGTCTGTGAAGCGATTTGTGACTTGCTTTCCTACTTAGATGTATTTGCTTGTAAAATATCCCTATACAATCGGTAAGTTATTGCTTTCTTGTTCTTTGAAAACACTTCTTGCTCCTGTTATTTAAATTCATTAATTTTAGTTACCCCTAGACAAATTGATTAATTAAACTTTATAACGATTATATTTGTTTATAGATTCCGCATTATATATTGGAAGCGACGTCCAAGGATGCTAAATTAAATCTAGTTTTGTAAATGGTATGATGTTTATAGTTTTGTATATATTTTCAAAACATTGTTGAATTTGTTAAATTTGTTTTTAGGATTTTGAACTTTGTAAAATTGTACATTTTCGAATTTTATTATTATTATTTGATATTATATTTCTAGTTACTTCACCTGATGATGGAAACAGTATATTTTTCCGAAACGTTGTTTATAATTTTTGATTAAAGATGTCTATATGGAGTGCTCTAGTGTTGTTTTTTCTATTAAAAATATATATATATATATATATATAGATATAGTATTTCTTCTATATATATTTATTATTATAAAAAGTTATTATATTATTACGTATAGTATAATTGCTTAGTAATATAGGTTTATATCCGACAGATTTCCGATGACGTAAACGCAAAATAAGAGCGTTAAATCGACAGGCTAGGGCAGGGCTAAGTTAAAGGACGCACAGGTCCGCCACAAATTGGAAAAACAGCCTAGACCACAGAGAGGCTCTGAAGAAGAAGCAAGTCCGCAAGAAAATCACAGTGCGGAAAAACCCTAAGGCTAAAAGCACCCCAAATCTACCAAATAACGTATTTGATGTACTTCCCATTTAACTTACTAAATGGTTATTTTAACTTGTCGTTTAGAGTCGCGGAAGCTATATAAGTGGACCACATATGAAGCTGTTCTTATTCAGCCTAGCCACGCAGCGACAAGCATGCATTTCCATTCACCCCTGCTAGTCCAGGACTGCTGTCATATATAATAAGATATTATAGTCGATATATTGTGTAGATCTCTATCTTCTTACTAGTAATGAATATTATACTTACTTATACTAGTCATCAGATTTAATCGAACATTTATTAAAGGAAAACACATAGGATATTTAATTTAAAAAGTTTCTTAAGTTAGAAATAATTTGACAAAGATTTCTTACAGAGAAGCGTATTGCACTGTCTTTCATTATCTCGCTCATTATTTTACCTTGAATTTATTTTATATTTTTTCTTCTAAGAAATACCAGATCACTCGAACATAATACATAAGTATGTTCAACTTTAAGAAATACACCAATGACTACGTATCGTTAACTAAAATTTAATAGAGTTCAGTATACTCTCTTATTGTGGAGTTTATTAAAAAAAAAAGATGTAATAATATTTTTTTTTATTTCTCATTTATTTATTTCTCACTCTCTCAATATATTACTCCAGGTCAATTTACTCTTACTTCTAAGATTATTTATTTATTTATATAATCTTTACTATTATTAATTTTATTTTATTTTAAGGATATTTCATTATCTATTATTTTCTCATTATATATTATTAATTATTTGTATTATTATTTATTTCTATTTTAATATTATTATTTATTATTAATATCATATATATAAATTATTTATTTAATTTATTGTATACTCATAATTATTAATTATATTAATCTATCTATTGAAGCCTTGTTAATTATTATTTATTATGTATTGATTTTATATTTACTAGTAACTCTATGGTCATTATATTTATATCTGATGTGCGACGAGTATTGTCTAACGTTGTACAAATTCTCCACACAATCTCACGAATAGGACAGGAATAACAAATACGCAAGCTCTAGATATATTGTAGCAGCCATAACGTGATAAGTTCGAATATATTCTTGCCATCTACAAAGTACAAATTTCAATTAAGAATTATCAACGACGCACACTATGCATGGGTATTGTTAGCCAGATTGATGTTATAGATTAGCATTACACAAATGAAATCAAAACAACTCAAAAAAATCTATAAATACTACTCTCGAGCATTTTTTTTGCATTAAAATGATAAAATTTTTCAAACTAAAACTAGGAGAGTCCTTTTATATATGGTAACTTAGATATCGACATAAAATAGAATGAAATGTTCGTATACCTTAATTTATTTACTTGAAAAAAATAAAAGGACACAATCTAAATTATAAACATCACATTTTTAGTTTTCAAATATTGTGGACAGTAGTTGTAATCTAACATTACATTAATAATTTTGTTATTTTAATTTGAAGCTTCATATTAAAAGAAAATAATAATAAAAAATAAAATGAAAATCTTATCTTTGAAAATGCCTAAAGTGCGTGATACAAAAGTTTGGATTGCTAAAAATAGTGACAATTTTATTTTATTTTATTCAAGAGTTATCCTAAAAAATATTAACGAAAATATTCGGAACATTTTTAGAAGTTAGAGATATCATTTCGGAGTCATAAAAGAAGAGATAGATCGTAGGGTAGCAAAAGGTAAAATAGTTTTAACAAGCCTTAAAGAATTATGGAAAGGGAAATTTAACCAAAAAAGTAAGAAAAATGAAATAGTGTTTGTCTAGCGGTGTTTATTTCTTCCGTAACTGTTTTCTGTGTAATGTGATGTGAGACGTGGGCATTTCCTATAAAAAAAAGAGTTAAGGCTTTAGAAATAAAAGGTTGAGTGGACATATGCTTAGAATGAATGATAAATGATAGGCTAAGGTTTTTATTAGTACCGGAGAGGTAGGGTATAGGAGAAAATGCAGACCCAAATGGAGATGTGTTTATGGAGTAAATGAGATATTAATAGCAAAGGTGACTATGGATTAATGAAATGTAGAATCACTTGGAAATTTGCGTAGGTAACGATTGGTTCCCTCGGTTCAAAGGGGTGGGTTTCCGATATTATATATTTAATAGGTTCCCCCCGCACGTGTTATATATATATATATAAGGGGAGGGTTTTTTTGCCCTCAAACCCTTTTAGTTAACTTGATAACAACCATGGTTGAAATGCCAAGTTAAACAATGAAACAGCATCATAGCAAATTGCACCTGAACCATCCTCAAATTGTGGGGGGAAGGTAAAGATAAGTCTATATATATATAATATATATTATATATAATACTATATATATAGGATATAATCACTTGATTACTTCAATAACTGGCTATATATATATATATATTATTATATATATATAGAGGTATCATTTTCTATTTCATATATTATATTTAGTCTATATGAAATAGAGTTAGTAAGTATTAATTTATTCCTTACCTTACATAAGGCATTTTTTAGGATAAATATATGAGTGATAATAATACAGTCGCTTAATATATTTAACAACATACTAGCCATAATAGTATAATACTATATATATATATATATATATATATATATATAATATATCACGATAATTATATATATACTTTATATAATATAGAGTAATATAGTATGTAATATATATAATGCTAGATAATAATATACTATTAAATAAGTATTAATTAACATTTATTCAGATACATCGTATATATACAGCGTATTTAATCATAATATATAGCTATAATAGATATATATATATATATTATATATATAATATTCTCAGTGATATAATTTATCACCATATAAACTCGATTATTTATATAATACTCTATGAGATAAATATCTTACCTACAAATTATATATATAATAGTTAATATATATATATATAGGTGAATTTTATATTTATATATAGTATATATACTATATATATATATATATATGGGAGTACAAAGCCTAGAACACACTACCCACCGTCTCGTCGTGTACCGCTAGGGTGTACACACGACTCAATCCGGAGGCCAGCTCATATTGGTCATATAAGAAGGACAGACAGGATCCCTAGCAAAGCCCCTAGCCTGAAGAACCTGCTTTATGACAAATTACTTTTGACCAGCGTCGCGACTACCACATAGATCCTCTTATTGGAAACAGACTCCTGTTAAACGATTTTGGGGAAAACGAAGTAAGGACAATTCTTCTAACAAATTTAGATGTGCTACACTTAAATGTGGCTACATACAGTTGGGAAAGGAGGGAGGAGATCTTGGATTATGATGTTAGGAGAGGGGATAGACGTAATGGGACTGCGGAAATGAGGGTGAGGAGAGAGGAGAAGGGCAGAGATTTGGGGGAGGATTGTGTGATGTATTAAAGGTTGGAGGAGGGTCAGGAAGCACGGAGTTGGGATGATTGATTAGTGCGAGACGAATTAGACGGTCACCATGTTATGCAGGGTGTTTTGGAATGTATACATGAGGGCTTATGATCATGCACTTTCCAAGATGTTAAAGGAAAAAAGTTATGACTTGTTTTCAGGTGTATGCACCACAGGCAAGGGGCGACAAGGAGGAACAAAAAGAGAGTACTATGTGAATAATTGATGAGGCAAGAGAGGGGTGGAGGTGGGAAGAGAGAAAATGAGATTATATATGTGCTTGATGGAGAGACTTTAATGCAAGCAGTGGGGATGAAGAAGTGATGTGGAGGAAGAGATTTATTTGGAGGACATTCGTATGTGAGAGTGAGGTTCAGAACGTAGGAGGGAAAGACGGCCCTGTATAGATGTGCCCTGCATGAGAAACGGATATGAAAATCATGACTTAGCTTTATTTCCGCAAAAGAGGACTTTCCTAACAGGTATTACAAGGTTACAGGATGGAATACACACGCAGTACACAATTTTGACCAGAAATCGGCGCTCATAGGGATCTATGCTTGGTCATTCTCTCACTCAGGATAATGGAGAGAATAGAGTGCAATATGTTAAAAAATAGTCACTTAATGCCGAGCGTGTGTTATGTCTCATGAGACTCTGATCACAGAGTTTGTGGCTCGGATTTAAGAATGGAGCTGGATTCAGTAGCGGGAGGATTGTGCACGCGGTGGCGGGAGAAAAGGAGCCGTGATTTAAAATGATGGAACCGAGTACTGAAAGAGCAGGAAGAAGGCAAGTGTAGATATTGAAGGGAAGATGAAATGTACAGATAATAGTGAAACAGATGCGATCGAATGCGGAGATAAGGTGGATGACAATGATCGCGGACTGTAGATGATCCTGAGAGCAGCAGAAGAAAACTTAGGAAAGAATAGATGTGTTAGTGGAGTGAACGCGAAAAAGACATACTGCATGATGGTGGAATGAAGAGGTTAGGAGGTGGGTGTAAGGAGAGACAGTTAAAATGATTGGATCTCAGTCGCCGAAGAGGTGGCTAATGAGACAAGATATCGTGCCTACGTCAACGACTCTGTTATGTGTGGTTAGGCCACAGAAAACGCACAGACGATGCAAGGTTGTTTTTAAACATCTAGATGAGTGAAAAGAAGAGCAAGAGGGAGGCAGCAAAAATTGTAGCTGAGGAGCTGAGGGAGGACGTGAGGGGAGGAAGGAAAGAAAATCCATATTCCTGATTTTGAAGCCCTCAAAATCTCTTATCGTGTGCATCAGAATGATAAATAAAGCGTAGCGAGCATAAAGGAGCAGATGAACAGGAGAGATCAGTGTGTTAATAAGACCGGAGAGATGATGAACATTAAAAGAGAATGGACTACGAACTATTTTGGAAAATACACTCCTGCTGCATGCGTGGAGGAGTGTGTGAGGTGAATGTGGAGGAGCAGTTTAGAGAGAAGCTGAGAACTCAAGAGGAGATAGCCAAGGCTTATTGAAAAATTGACAGAGCGCCGAATGTGCTTTTGAGGTATTTAATTTACAGAGAGAAGCGTCTGAGAGGAGGCCTTAAGGGAAAATTGAAACAATGGGGGCACCGGGAGAAGCATGGATTTGCCCCATAGAATTAATAATGGAGGGGGAGAGTGTTTAGAAGAAATAATCGTAAGCGAAGGATAGCAGTGGTATTGAAGTTTCGATTTAACTAAGTGCTTGAGAGAGAAAGTTGAGGTACCGCAGAAGGGCCTGTGCCGGGAAAAACCATTCATTTTTTATTATACCGAATATGTGAAAAGGAAAGGGGAGAGTTGGTGTGAATCGTAATAATCTACAGAGTGGGTATTTTTCGTTATTGGACCAGATCTGCTGCAAAAGTATACGAAAGAGTTACTTTGAAAGAAGAGTTGAGATGAAGGGCAATTGTTGGAATCCCAAGATTGGAGGGATTAGCAGTTATGGGTGTACAGGGACGAAAGGAGTAGTGCACCACAGATCTTTATGTTCGCCCTGAAGAAAAGATGATAACGGAAAGTATTAGAGAATAACAAGACAAAAAGGCATACGATCGCATTATTGATGTGAGAGAAAGGCATTCGGAATTCAGTTGATTTCAGTACCTAGGAAGAAATTGTTCGAGGTTTTAGAGAGAGATACGCGGATGGTGGTTTCTTAAGAAAGGCTTTGGAGAGTATGTATAAAAAAGACAAATTGTAATGTAGAAGGGGATATGAAAAACTCGGAGATGGTTTGAGGTGTGAGCTGGCGTTCTAGCAAAGGGAAGTGTATTCACCACGTTGTCATCCGATTCTCGTTAGTTGCGGTGAGGAATATTTGGATGTGGTAATTGTTAGAAGCAAGTGCAAGTGGAGGGGGGAGGACGCGCATTGGGCTGACTTGAGATGTGATATGTTGATGTCTTACTGCGCGATCTATCAAGCGAGAAGAACTGACCGGCAGTGCTTGGAGTGAATACGGAGGTGAAACTGGATGAGACGGGTGGTGTTGGCTTTTGATAGTAAACTGAGAGGAGCGGGCCTTGTGCATGAACGTAGATAAAACAGAAATTATGTTAGTTGTAAAGAGGAGGGAGAAGAGTTGGTGGTGGAGGTGGATGGTGTGGTGATTAAAACGTAGAGAATATACAAGTACCTGGGTGGAATGTTTGGTAGAGAAGGAGTGAAGTGCCTTGAGATTGCGAGCAGAATTGATAAGTACGGGAGAACAGTTAGAGCTCTTTGTGTCCTATCTCTCAGGGATAATGAATTGGGATTACTAGGGATGTGATGAATTGAAGAAAAGATACATTTCTCGAGAGTTATTTTAACTCGCACCGGTTACTTCTGATATATGTGGGTCGGAAACATGGATGTTATGACAACAAGAGTAGTGAGAGCAGAGTAGGCAGACTTTGCTGAACTGAATGTAATGAGGAGCGATTGGCGGAAGACCAGGAGGGACAGAGTTAGAAACGAAAGGAATTTATAGACTGGATTATAGTCAGTGTAATACCTATTATTATACTCAATATTATGATTGTTAACAAAAGACATAAGGTGGGGGTAAGTTTTGGAAAGGATTGCAGCGTGACAGCGGTGGCAGATAGGAGGGAGGTTTAAAAATTTGGGATCTGAGATGACCGGAAGGAGGCAGACAGGGGAAGACCACGGAAGAATGGAAGGACTCCGTAGAAGATTCGCTGAGAAGACATCAAATGCCATCTATTGATTCAGCTGATCGAAAAACGGGTCTTGGAAGATAGAATGCGAGTGGTAAGAAGAGGTTGGCTCCGTTGGGTGACAGGCTTTTAGATGAGGCCTTCATGGGGCGGATGTAAGGAGATGTAAGTAAGAACTGTATTTTCAGCCTTGTTATAATTATAACTTACTATGTCTTTAATTATATATAGTATGTAAGTATATTATATTATTTATTTATATTAGTATATATAAATATATTATTAATTTATAAAGTATATTATTAACATATTTTTAATGCATAATCACTCTATATCATATAGATACTCTATATTATTATTATACTTGTAGTATATTATGATACTAGTATAATTAGTAATAATATTTATATATATTATATATAGTATTTATATAATATAATATTATATTTATAATTATTATACTATATACTATATATATTATATTATTATATAGTGTATTATATCATATATAATAATATATATAATATAATTATTATATATATAATATATATATATATATATATATATAATTATATGATCACTATATATATATATATTATATATTTATATATATATATCAGCAGTGAAAGAGCATGTTACTTTGTACAAAAAAGACGATGGTTTAATTATTAGAAAAATAACAAATGAAAATCTTTACACATATTGTGTCAATTTAATATTTTTTTAAAAACTTTTAAATGATTATATTTCAAAACTCTTCTACAGAGTTTTTTTTTTTTTGTTATTATATATATGATAATTATATTAATATAGTATATACTATATTAATAAATTGATATATATATATATATATAATATATAATATATATATAATGCTTCTATATATAAATATATATAAAATATTAATATCGTACAATTCGTCTAAATTAACGCACCACAAGGGTATGTGACGAAGACAACTGGGATAGAAAAGAGTTTTTGTATAAGAACCGCGAGTCACTTATTGCGATATAAATAACATGGTTGGATCTTTTCCCAGAATCCATATGGTTATGATAGTGTGAGTCAAAAATTGCCAGCAAAATGGTCTCGCTATAGATAGTGGTCGCGAGGTTCTGGCGACTGCAAGCAACACAATGTTAGTACGGCAAAACGGTACTGAGGGGGTGTTGGTGTCGTTCTCAAATACTAGTTTATGACCCCTCTGACATCGGATAATGATCTGCGTCTTGAAACCGTCCTGGCATGCTTCTCGATTGAGCTGGCGCGAATATTTTGGAACAGTGATTTGATCCCAATCGATCGTTTATGCAGTTCCTATCCGAAGGTCTCAGTGAGAGTCTAAGAGACAGGGTTGCACTGTCGGATCCAACGTTTCAGGAATATTATCACACAAATGTGATTTGGGATTGAAGTCCGGATTATATGTTGATCGCATCCAACGCCGTAATTTTTTGAACAGTCCTAAGGTAGATTCAGTGCATTATATAGGCCCTTGTGCCTGTCTTGCGTTTGTCAAAACCTACTAAAGATGAAAAGAGTCACCGATGTTAGGGGGCATATGGCACGAACATATTATTGGTTCGGGGGATGTCTTTGATATACTCTTACGGCTGTAAGAGTGCCTCTATCGAAGATGTGTAACTCCGTAGGCCCTGATAAAGAGATACCTCCAAACAGCGGCACCTGTCACTCAAGCACATTTGCCATTGGGCGAGCCTACTCCATCGGTCGTCGGATAACTTTAGCACGCCTGTCCTGAATGGTTGCTACAGAGAATGCTATAATTTCTTAGTAAAGTGCACTGTGTTCTAATCGTCGACCTGTTTCAAAAGGATGTGTTCTCGGCAAATGCCAGTCGCGCCCTTTCGAATGTACCGATTGGTGTTGCAGTTTAGGACTTATGCAGGCCACCTGGGCCTGGTAATATATTGTTACGCAGGCAGTCGACGCTAACTGCATTGTCACTCACCCTTGTGACATGTACCTCCGCCAGCTGTATCTGAAGATATCGTGCCATTGTGTGGCACTCTAGTAATGTACGCAGACGTATAAATCGGTCTTCAATGGTATCCGTGCCCTGGGCCTACCCTTTCCTTCGCCGGCGATCACTGTGTCAGGGTTTCCTTCGGTACACGTGTACCACCTTCCAGTGCAATCCGCTGTCGTTGCGCTACCGAGCCTGATCGACCAATGTTGCCAGGTTACCATGTCCTTCGGCGGTGATAAGTGTTGAATATCAGCGCGCACTGATCTTTTGAATAGTTGAGCACTATCCCTCTCTTCCAATGTTTATTGGAGTCGCATTGTACCGTGAATGATCCCTCGCTTGATTATACCCCCGAAATAACTACCCCCACCCTCTTCCCAGGGTCTTAGTTTTACGTGGTTTATCTTTTCCTAAATTTAATATTCGCGGCGACGGCCCAATACCTGCAGCGGAATTTCTCTGACGTGGGTGGAGTTAATAAGTTACACTGATGCTGTCGTCTGTATTGGTGTCGGGGTTTCATGGCTAGTTATGGGCCATTCAGCAGAATGAACGTTTACCCTAGTGGTGCGGGTATTTTGACAAGATAGTATATAATATATATATATTATATATTATATATATTATATATATATATAGTATTATATATATATAATATTTATTAATATATATTCTAATATACTATATATATATATAGTATTATATTAATATTATATATATTATTTAATAATAATAACTATTATATATATATTTATATATATATTGAGTAATAAATTTCTACCATTCTACTTTTAACTAAAACAAATATGCCTTCATTTAACTATAATTGTTCACGTGTTATTTACCGCAGAGAAACTGCCTTCAAAAATTATCATCAAATTCAAATTCCAGAAACTCTTGCTTCTTACATTTCTTCTGAGAATCATATAAAATAAACTCTTCGAGATCCTTAAACCTCTTTTCTTAGTGGAAAATTCAACAATCTTTTGAGTTCCTTTATATCAAACTCATTATGACATTTTGCAAAAAAAAAATGTCAACTCTAACTTTGCTTCATCTTCTTTCCCTACTCTTGTATCTTCTGATGGTAGTGTTACTTCCACCGTCTGTCAAAGTTCACCTCATTTCTCAAACGTTTGCTTCTAATTCCAAAATAGAAGATTAGTAGCTTTTCTTCCATTTCCATCTCCCTCTAATTTATTTAATCAGTACATAGCAACTCTTCTAAAGATACTATTTCTTCTCTACATGAGCTTATCACTAAGAATGTGTACGATCTTGTTGGTATCTCTCCTGTAATCCTCAAAGTTTTCGTTTCTGAGCATATACTAATTTTTGGTAAACTGCTCCGTCTCTGCCTTTCAACTTTAACATTTAACTCCTGCTGGAATTGTGCACTCATTCAGTCTGTACCGAAAAAGGGGTACCCCAATCAACCATCTACCCATTGACCTATCGCTTTAACCTCTGTTCTTTCTAAAGTTCTCGAATCTGTCTTCAACAAGAAAATTTGTAAACGTTTAAACCTCTGAAAATATTTTCTCTGATCACCCGTGTGGTTTTTCCTAAAGGTTTTTCAGTAAATGGTTTTGGCATTTTGGTGAATCTTTTCTTTTGTGCTAGTCGTATCGAAGTCTCTCGATAGATTCTGACACAAAGATTTAATTTTTAAACTTACCTCATTATAGGTATTTATCTTTCTCTCTGTAAACATCTTTAACTTTCTTTCCTGCCATTATTTTGCTGCTGTTGTAGAGAACCACTGTTCATCCTTTAAGTATATCCTCAGAATTCTGTTTCATCCTCAATTCATTTTATACTTTTATTAAGTTATCTAAATGTTACTTCTTTCTCCTTTTTAAGTCTTTGGCCGACAACTCCCAATTTAAAGACAACCAACTCAACAGCAAAATCTGATGCTATGAGAGTCACTCTTATAGCAAATACCTTTGAACATTGGGAAACTGAAAATTGTTTTCAATATCTCATTAACAAGTTCTTCCCCTATCTACTCAAAATAATTTTCCACATAGTTTCAATGTCTAGAAATGCACGACTCATATACCTTCTTCTGTCCGTTATATTCTTGATATATCCTTTTCCTGTGATTTTTCTAGGAAGGATCACATTATCTATTTCTAAACAAGCATCTTCAGAAGTTCTTCTTATCACCTCAGTTGCTTACTCTGAACCTAGACTTAACCACTATTCTTAATATTTTGATGTGCACTGCTGGTAAAATTGGAGAAAACACTCACATTATCTATTTTTCTAATATCAATATTGATTTTGTTTTGTGGGATCTCCAAAAAAGGCTGGAAATCTTTTTTGAAGATACATAATGAACGAAAATCTTAGATATATACAATATTTCTCCAGTAATTATTAATATTTAATTTATATAATATAAATATATATATATAATATATTAATATATTATTATATAAATATATTAATATATATATATTTATAATATATATATATAAATTAATATATATTATATTATTATATATATATATTATATTATATATATATTTATATATATATATTATATATATATAATAATATATTATATTAATATATATATATATAGTTAATATAATATATATAAATATATATATATATATATATATAAATATTTATATATATATATATAATATTATATATAATATATATATATAATATCATATTATTAATATATATAATATATTATATATATATATATATATATATATATAGTATTATATATATTTAGTTATATTAATATATATATATATATATATATTATACTATTATAATATATTAATATTTAATAAAAATATTATATATATATAATTATAATATATATATAATATATGATATATATAATTACATATATTTGTTATAATATTATAATTATAATATATTATCTATTAATATATATTATATATATAATATATATATATTAATTATATTATAATATTATATTATATATATTATATATTATGTTTTATATAATAATTTATATAATATATATATAATATATTATATTATATATAGTATATAATATATATATAATATATTATATTATATTATATATTATATATATATATATATTATATTATATATTATTATTATATAATTTAATTATTATATTTATTTTTATAATATATTTATAATATATTATATATAACTATATATATATATATTAATATTATATATATATATATATTATTATATATATATATGTTATATATATATATTATTATATATATTTAATATATATATATATATATATATATATATATATTTATTATATAATATTATAATATATATATAATATATATATATATATATTATATAATAAATATTTGTATATATACTATATATATATTAATATATATTATAATTATATATATATATATATATATAATATATATAATAATATATTATATATATATATATATAATATATTAATTTATAATATATATACCGTATATATATAATATATATATTATATATAATATAATATTTTAATATATATATAATATATATTATTTTATATATATATATATGTATATAATTATTAATATTTAACACATATTTCATAGTTGTTATTTACTGTATAGCGTGAAATAAAATTTTTAGTATATATATATTATGCTTTTCTTT